>QQZM01000002.1:364415-374831 GCA_013365045.1 Geotrichum candidum | reverse complement strand
TTTGTATATCGTTTTGTTTTGTAAATTTATGTAACTATTTGATGTAAGGACAATAAACTGATTATCTATCTATCTATTAAGCATTACTACTCTAGCTATCAGACCAGTAAAGCAATAAAGACAGAGCAAAGGAGTCCAGTTTGGCTCAGTGTTAAAAAAGAAACCTTTTTGTCACAAGCTTTTTTTATTTAAAATCTACACGTGATAAATACAGGCATTATAGTCTAAGTCTTAAAGTCAACTCATACGGTTTGACCTTCGTTTTATTTCACGCAAAGTCTCGAATTCAGTTACTTGGTGAACGCTCCATTTTCCCTTCTCTTTTCATCCATCGTCTGTATTGTCGTCATATTTTCGATTTGTTATCATCATCAGTAAAGTTGTTCCTGAATTGCTTATTGTTATTTTTTATTCCCACCCCCCACGAGTCTTGCACACATCCCGATCACCCGGGTGCTACCGCTTGTTATAACCCCTCCCCATCAAGTATCAGTTGGCGAGAAGCCCAATTCAATTGCCTGTATAAAAGGTATTTAGAATATGCCCTTCCCATTCTCTCTTAAATTTGGAAACAACCAGGATGCTTCCTATTCATCGCTACCCGCAGATATAGATACCAATATGCATCAGACAGAAAGCAATCAAATCGAAGTACACGACATCTCTGCCTCTTCGCCGACCTCGCTTTCGACAAAACTGCCGGACTCAGATCAAAAGAGCCCTTCACCAACGCGACAGCTAGCCAAGGCTGGCAAAAGTAAGACCGCTCCTGCTAAGCTTGTTGATCCCAGTCATCAGGAAATCCTCTACACCAACAAGGCCTCACTCAATATTGGGCAACTATATCGTTACAAGATCACATATACACCCCCTGAGGTTGATCCAGACTCTCCATCATTTGGATCTTCGCTATTTCTTAAAATTAAAAATCTTGAAGTTGTCGCGCTTCGCGCTGCGTTTCTAGCCGGTCCTTTCATACTTTACGTCGATGTGAGACCTGAAGACTACGATCAGGATAAAAAGGCTTATTCCACTGCTGACCAGCCCATGTACGAACCACAGCTTAAGGCTGGTCAATCTTTTTACGCCGAGCTGTTCATGAACAAGAACAAACGACAATACACTTGGATTGTCGATGTTGTGTCGCAAATCATCTTTTCCAAGACCGCGCAGGTCCAGTTTGAGCTTAGCGTAGGCACTTCAAAAGAGGTACTCCACGGTTTGTCGTCCAGTCTAAAGGTCCCCATTAGTCCCATTTCTGGAATTGTTGTCACCCGGTTTGATACACTTGATATTTGGCACTCGCCCATGCCCAGGTTTGACAAACCCTTGCATCTTGTTGTTATCACACATGGACTGCACTCCAATACTGGCGCTGACATGCTCTATGTTAAAGAGGCTATTGACAAAATGGCCAAGAAAACTGGCGAGAATATAATTGTGCGCGGGTATTTTGACAATGTGCGACGCACAGAAAAAGGAATCAAGTATCTCGGCACGAGGGTCGCAGAATACATTGTCCACGACCTTGCGCCTGAGCAGCCCATTAATCTACCCCCTGTTAAGAAGATTTCGTTCATCGGCCACTCCCTTGGTGGCCTTGTACAGACTTTCGCGATTGCATATATTGCTGATCATTACCCAGAATTTTTCAAACGTGTTGAGCCCGTCAACTTTATATGCCTTGCTTCGCCACTTTTGGGAATCTCGAACGAAAATCCAGGATACATCAAGTTTGCGCTTGATATTGGATTTGTGGGCAAGTCAGGCCAAGATATTAGTCTAACGAGAAAGCCTAACGGACACAGCAAGCCACTGCTGCAGATCCTGCCAACGGGGCCGACACATAAAATACTAGTTCAGTTCCATCGTCGGACCGTATACGCCAATGCAGTTAATGATGGTATAGTGCCACTGCGTACTTCTGCACTTCTTTACCTCGACTGGCAGGGCCTAGGCCAAGTCAAACTGGCCAAGCGTGATGGGGCTGTAGGCCACATCCAGGATTCCAACAAGGGCAAAGACCACGATAATGATAGCGAAAGTTCAAATGATACGGAGTCAAACGAAACCAATGGCCTTATTGGAAAAATTCCTCGTGAAGCTGGTGATGGGATTGCCCCGCGTGAGATGAATCATCACTCAGATCCTTCTGAGGAAGAGCAGAAAGAAGGTATGTTCACAGCACTATCCAAAAACTCCGGAGGGCTTTTTTCGTCAACGGTAACACAGCCTGTGCAATCAATGTTTTCCTACTTTGCTCCCCAAGCTGGCACTCATAAACCGCCCAAGATGTACACGCGCGGCCAGACAAAAATAGAATCTGATAATGAGGGCGGAGTATCTGGCGAGCCAGAAAACTTTAAGACCGAATCAAAACCAGGTAAAATGATTGTACCCAAGAAAACATCGGTGTTCGAGTCCGGTGTTTCGGTACTACTGCCACCGCTACCCCCACAATCGTTTATTCTTGACCCAGATACGCGCCCAGAGACAATATTTCATGATAAAATCTACCATGACTATGATTTACCACCGCCAAAGCTCAAGAAGCGGACTTCACTTTTTCGACGCAACACTAATTCTACACATCACAGCGGCAGCAGCAGCAGCAGTGGAGGTAACAGCAAAGAGAGTGATGAATCAGATATGGTTGATAAATCGAAGTTGGAGGAGATCATTGCGCGCGAATGGCATAAAGGTATGACTTGGCGTAAAGTTCTTGTAAAACTTGAGCCGGATGCACACAACAATATTATTGTGCGCCGGCGCTTTGCGAATGCATACGGCTGGCCAGTGATTGATCATCTTGTGAAGGCCCACTTTAGCGGTGAGGAGGAGAAGTCGTCTAAAAAGGCTACCAGCGCGACAAAAGACGAGAAAACAAGCACCCCGGATCAGTCTACCGCGGTAAATGCTGCTGCTAAAGACAGTAAAAGTAACATGACATTGGTGAAGCCTACAAACAGCAATAGCAACAGCAGTAGCAGTAGCAGCAGTACAGACAAGAACAATAATCAGCAGCTACGGATACAAACAACATATCCTACAACTACAGTTAACCACCTTACGTATAACCCCTTTGAGGTTTTGCGAAGCGGGGCACGAAACTCCAGTAGCAGCATTGAGCAATCTCGCGGGCTGTCACCGAATAACGATGGCGAAGTTTCTTCTCCTTCATCCCCAGAAATATGCCTGCGACGATCTTTAACGGGCACTGCCGAGACTGCCAGTTCTACAACAGAGCCTCCTAATAGTGAGCTTGTTTCACAGATGTCCTTTTCTAGCACTAATTCGCAGGCGTGGCGCTTGCATCTCGATACCAACCGCGACGACAGCGAGGATGAAGGTATTCTGTTTGCTATGGGTAACATGTTTGACAACATTCGCGAGATTGGCAACCTCAATTTCGCAACCGCTTTTTCTAGCGCTACTGGCGATGCTAATGAAAGCCATGAGGGATATACCCAGTTGAACAATGACGGTGCAATGTCTGATGGCCAGCATCAGTTATACGAAGAGGATGGTGATACTGTCGGCTACGTCTCGGATTCGAACGGGAACCGCGTCATTCAGACGCGAAACCGTGAACAGGACGAGTACGATATGTACGGCCCACTGAATGGTGAGACCATAGAGGAGCGCCTCGCCAAGCAAACCTTTTAGAAAAAAAAAATTGATGTTTTGCAAAAGAAGAAAAATTAAATAAAAATAACAAGCATACTATACTTAATATCTATTAATTGAATGAAGTTCATGAACCAACCACAATAAATTAAAAAAAAAAAGCAAAAGGTCGAACAGGGGTTGTAAAATAATAGTATCGTAGAGATAGTATGCGAGTAAATACATTGGCTATATATATTACCAATAGGCTTACTTTTCATTAGTACTTCTCCCTTCTTTTTGTGTGACGCAATGTATTGATCTGAAAAGCATCCCCAGTTGTACAGGGCAAAAGAAAAAAAAAAGAAAAAAGAAAAAAAAAAGAAAACTTTTCTCGATTACGCCAAGTCGGCACGGCGGTCCAGCAGATGGCGAATGTCTTCAAGCGTAAGGTCAATGCCTAACTGCTGCTTGATGGCTTCCAAACGCTCGAAATCTGCAGTCACCACTGCGCTATAAAGAGCTGAGGCTGAAACGTCACCTTCACTTGCGCTTGCACTCGAACTTTCCGGCAGCGCCAGAAGGCGTGCAGCCTGTTGCAACCGCTTGCTAGCACCCAGGGCCTCTACATCACGATAAAGCTGGGCACCACCAGCAGCAGCAAACCGGTTAGCTCCAATGATATAGTTCCAAAAGTAAGTCTCAAGCTCGCGCGTGAAGCGGCGGCGCACCCGAGTGTAGTCAGCCACACCGAAAAAGCGCTCCAAGAAGGCAAATAGGGTCCCGATATGTTTGACGGGTTGCGCAATTTGTCGTGACACTCCTGCCTCCAATACAGCTGACTCGGATGTTTCTAATTCGGTCAGTTCCGCCCAGTCACTCTTCTTAAAGTACTCCTTCATTGAGTGTTGTAGCTCGCGCTTCAACAGGTTAACGATAGAATTCTCAACCCGGTTACACAACTCTTTGTAACCGGTGTTAGTTTCATCGAAAACAGTGCCCTCAACTGCATGTTGTGTTACAGCCTTGATTGCATCCTTCGACGTCTGGTCTAGAGTCTGTTTTGAGCCAGACAAAGTTGTAATGTCATGCCATAATTGTAAAAAGAATTCTTCATCACCCCATTGCTCCAGAAAATAGGAAATGTAGTTAAGACTGCCATAGATACGACATAGACGCTCAAGACCGTTGATACCTGTGACTAGCTGCATATCTTCTTTTGATACACCACCAACCGCACGTGTAAAACCCGAAGTCATCGAGTCAAACGCTTCCATGGATTCAACTAGCCGTGCGTAGTATTTATCAAGCAGATTAACCTGCACAGCCAGAAAGTAGCGCAATCGAAATCGCACTGACGCCAGTGATGAGTAGTGATCTGTGATGGTTTCCAGTAGGTCCTTAAGATTGACCGCTGAAATCGTTGGGGCTGTCTCTGATGGATCAACAGCATCATAGTCAATTTCAAAGGCGTTTGGAGCTGTCTCAATCTCTAAATAGCGTTCTGTCGCGCTCTCAGTCTCAACTGCAAGCCACTTCTGAAACCAATTTGCATTGCTCAGAAGCTCGCCTGCCACACCCTTCCAAACCTTCTTACCATACGGCAGATAGTAATACTTTTCCTTTAGAGCGTTATCAAACAAAACTGTTTCATACACTAGATGTGAAAGTAAATTAGGAGAGTCGCTGACTTCCTCAAAAAGAGAAAACATTTTGCTTTTGATGCTAGGCAAGAATGCAGTGATAAACTCATAGACACCGTTCCGATCCGCGAATAGCTCTAACTTGTTAAGTACCTCTGTTACAGGGCCAGCCAGGAACCCAAAATGCGAATCAATTATGTTGAGAAAATGATGAAATGCCCATTCAGGCTTGTCAACCCGATTCGTGACTGCCTTGCCCTCGAAATGATACTTAAACCGAAGGTCAATTGGTTCAACCAAGATTTTGAATGACGCCAGTGGGCCCGACAAGGTCAAAATCGCTGGGTTAATTTCTGTCGACAGATACTTTTCAAACAGCAATACAAACTGAGAGTAGAATTTTGGTTGTAGCGTCTTGACAGGCCATTCTGCTGACTCGAAAAATTCCCTGAATTGAATATCAAGAAAAGCCTGCAGCTTGCCTCTGATGTTTTTGTTGAAGTAGTATAATGTCTTCAATGCAGTGTTTCTGACTGGTATTGACTTTGAATCATCCAAACTGATTTGGTTGAGTGTTTCCTCTGTTTCCAGCAGGCCGTTTTGAACGGCCAGGGCCTTTTCAAAGTCCTTTGCTGAAATGTGCTTTTCAACTAGCTTGGCCCCATCTCTGATCTTAGAAACGTACGAAAGCAAATTCTTACTATACGCTAAGTTCACAAGCTTAGAAAAAGCTGTTTCTAACTGACTAAAAATCGGAGTTTTGATGGGAAATTGCTGGTTCAGTTGCGTCAAGAGCTGCTTGAGCTCATCTTGGTACTGTGGAATATTGTTGACAATATCTTCGTCGGCTCTCCATCTCTCTAAGTTGCTATTGAGTAAATCAACGGCACTCTTTCTTGCAGCAACATTTTTCTTCTGTGCCTCCATTAACTAAATCAAAAATAAAAATAAAATTAGTACTACAATCTCAGATCAAGTAACAAATGCTCGTAAAAAGAAAAAAAAAAGTGCTTACCTCTAGGTTAGCATTGTCAGTGGCTGTTTTGAGATCCGCCGTAACTGAGTCTAGATCAGACAAAAACTTGTCCACTGTAGAAAATTCTTTATCAAGATAGCTATTAATGAGTTTGGTTTCTGACATCTTTAGAGTTGACGTGTAGAGGCTTGTGGGGTTCAGTTAGACGAAAACGTAGCAGAAATCAACTGTCCGCGAAACAAAATCAGAAGGAGCAGTTACCCTAGCCCTATTCAGATCAAACCCTTGGTTTTTAACATTTG
This sequence comes from Geotrichum candidum, assembly GCA_013365045.1. Classification (NCBI taxonomy): domain Eukaryota; kingdom Fungi; phylum Ascomycota; class Dipodascomycetes; order Dipodascales; family Dipodascaceae; genus Geotrichum; species Geotrichum candidum. The sequence continues at coordinate 368,304 of QQZM01000002.1, read as the reverse complement.
CAAGTGGATATATTGTGAACATTCATCATGACAGAAATAGACAATTTATGGGTTGTTGTATATCTTCTAGCTCGGCACCGTTCATACCAGTTTTGTGATAAACTCCACAAACGTTGAAATACATTAACATTTTGGTTTCAGCATCTCGTTTGATATTATGTATATTAATATTTTGTCTTTTGAATTTCTTTTTAAACGGAAGAGTTTCTTAGACTAAAAATAAAAAAAAATGCGAACTCTGTGGATCGAACACAGGACCTCCAGATTTGCTGTAGACTGATTTTCTTCAGTCTGGCGCTCTCCCAACTGAGCTAAGTCCGCTGGATATTGATTTTTAAAAATGAAAGAACATCCAGTCCTATATGAGAAGATTTGTATCCTAGTCAAATGTTACTTGGAACGTCCTAGAATTCTATCAATTGAAGCTTGATATTTTCAACAAGTGTTAAAAACTATAAAAGTCTTTTTTAAAATAATAAATTGACACTTTAGTTTGGTTGAAACTATGGTGGTACTGAACTTACAACGCGCTGCTTGTTAAGGTTTTACTGAGTGTCAATCTCTAGTATTGATCTACTAGGTATTATGTATCTCAGGTTTCCCTTAGCACATGAAGATATTCATGGAGAATTCGGCGCCATCGAATGTTTGAACTCATAACACGCGCTGACACCGCTACCTTGACAGTCTCATAGAGACAAACGCCTTTGAAATCACATGTCTTCTTTATATGTCATTTTGTTATATAATTTATTTGTAACCATTTGATGTAAGGACAAAAAAAATGCCTCAAAACACGGACAACAACAACAAAACCGACGAAACCGGTACACCCGGACTTGCAACCGGATCAAGCTACCTTCTAATCGAACCTCCTGATCCACCCGATCAGAATGACACCAGAAGCGTCGAAATCGTCAGATATGGAGGTGAAATGAATTCTGAGGCTCAGGTTTTTGATGGAAACGTCACTACCACCACCACCGCCATGACCATTTACAACAAAGAAAAGGGCGACGAATACCAAGAAGAAAGACAAGCTAAGAGAAAAGCCAACTACAAAGAAGATGAGGTTGATGAGGAGCTCGGAGCGATCAAAGGAGCCCTCAACAATGCGGGTGGTGAATTCAACACCCTCCGAAGACGATTTGACATGTGCGAAAACACCATACAGAAGATGATCGAGGAAATCAAAGCTCTCAAAGAAGATATGAACAATCAGGCTAAAGAAAACACTGAATTAAAGAAAGAAAACGCTGAAATAAAGAAAGAAAACCGTCGACTGGTCGAAAGAGTATCCGAACTGGAGAAGAATGACTCCAAGAGAGAAGGCATGATAGATTTCCTCACCCTCAAAGCGAACGAAACTGACAGAAAATTCAAAGCACTCGAACACGCGAAACAAGACCGTCAAAGTTGGGCTCAAGTCGCTACCTTAGCTAAAAAGGTCGATACCATAGACAAAAACCAGAAAATTTTAGCTGCGTCCGAAAAACAACATAACAAAGCCATTTTAGCGGGAATGGACCATACCAAGTCTGTCCAGAAACAACTCAACAGTGTCAAGAAAACCGTCAATGAAAGCAACTATCCCAGTGCCCCAGTGACTCCCAAGGCTTTTGCCAAGGCACCTTGTGTCACGCTCCATCCAAGTGATAGAGTTGAGGCAATGAAACTAGAAAACAGAACGGAACGTGAAGTCAAAAAGAACATCGACAAAGAGATCTCGCCCTCTGTGGTCGTAGGTGTTAACTTCACCGCCAGAGGCAACTTGACCCTCCACATCAAAGACTTGAATGACGAAACTATAGAGAAACTTAAGCCTTTCGGAACCCCCATCGATAACGAGACCTGGCACAAAGTCGTATTAGACGGAGTGCAAAAGAGTGATCTAATTGAAAACGGCGAACTCGTCGATGCCGAAGAACTTAAAGCCGAAATCGAAAACCGCAATAACATAGAATTGGCCTGCCCGCCACATGCCATCAAGACCGAAGCTCTAAAAAGCCACGAAAAGAGTCATTTCTCATTAGTAGTAGCTGTCAAAAATGAACGCCACGGCAAAGAATTGCTTAGAAGAGGTATCTTCCTAATCAACCAACACTGCCGAGCCCGCAAATGGTTACCGTCAAAGCCCCGTACGACACTAGCCAGACCCAATGAATTGATCAAACCGACTGACGCTATGGAAGTCGACAGTACCGAAAACTCCCAATCTAATGCCAATAATGATCAATAGGTTAGATAACGAAACAATATCGAAAGGGCTCCTCAAAGTGGGCCAAGTGAACTGTCACAATAAAAGCGAACTTATAGATGAATTATTTGAAATGGAACTCGATTTACTGCTAGTACAAGAACCCGGGGCGTGGTTCAAGTACAAGAAACATAGCAGTTGGGCATGTATTACGGCGGATGACCTAGGTGATGATGAACAACCCAAAGCAGTCACGTACGTGAGGCAGAGGGTCCTAGGGCGCATGGAGATAGTTAAGGTCGGCGACTTGACTGACAAAAATATGGTAACAATCAGAATTGACAACATCGAAATTACGAACATTTACAACAGAATGGCCGAAACTACAAAGCCGTTAAGCAACTTCATGAGGCTGGTCGGTACGAGAGAGAACACACCGCGAGTGGTGGCGGGTGATTTTAACCTTCACCATCCCACCTGGCAAAGCTGGGTTGCCCCGAGTGCAGTGGAGACTCTTTCGAAGGACTGGATAGACTGGGTAGATGACCATGGGTTCTTCCTTTTCTCGGAGCCCGACATCCCTACTTATATACGGGGTGAAACGGTCATTGATCTGGTTTTTGCAAGTGAAGATGTTAGCCTTTGTGACTTTTTGGAAAGCGAAGACATAGGCAGTGATCACTACCTGCAGCTTTGGAGCCTAGATGTAACTGGCACTGCCAGGGACAGCAGGATTGAACCCCACCTTGAGTTCAACACAATGGGGGGTGGTTTCAACTTCAAAAAGGCGGACTGGGACCGATTCTCTAAACTAATAACAGAAGGCTCTAAGAAATTGGAGCATGATGCGAAAAGGTGCAGAGGAAAAACCAGAATTGATGAATTGACGGCATCACTGACAACGCTCATTACTGACTGTCTTCGAGAGTCGACAGAGAAAGTACGAGTATGTGGACGAAGCAAACAGTGGTGGACAGATGATCTCAAAGCAAAGCTGAAGGAATCTCGTAAAGCCAAACGAGAAGCCAAGAGATACCCAAACTCAGAGACGCAAACCAAAGCCAAGGAATGCGGTGAAGAATTTGAAGAAGCAATGAGTGAAGCAAAGCGCAAATGTTGGAATGATTTTCTGAGTTCTAGAAACTCTAATAATATCTGGGACGTGTTAGCTTATGTGAAAGAGAAACAGCCGCGCACAGTTGTTCCTCAACTCACAAAGAAAGATGGCACAACCACGAAGGAACTTTCTGAGATTGTTGATTGCTTTTTTGAAGAGCTTTTCCCTCTGGCTCCAAGCAGTGGATCACTAGGTACCCCTCCAACCCCCACGGAGGACCCCAGGTGGCCCAAGCTGAAAGTTTCAGAGATTGGACAAGCCTTGTATCAACAAGCTCCATATAAAGCTCCTGGTCCAGACAACATTAAGACGATTGCAATCAGAAAAGCTTGGCAAGTTGAAAGTTGCCGAAAGGTCATTACTAACCTTTTCCGCGAATGTGTTAAAATCGGATACCATCCAAAGGCCTTTCGCAGTGGTCAGACGGTGATTCTGAGGAAACCCAATAAGCCTGAGACGCTAGCGAGATCCTATCGCCCAATTACTCTACTCAATTGTTTGGGGAAAGTACTTGAGAAGGTAGTCCAGAAAAGATTAGCATCGCTGACAGCTGATACCATACCGAAACAACAGTT
>QQZM01000002.1:274769-361471 GCA_013365045.1 Geotrichum candidum | reverse complement strand
TCTTTGTATATCGTTTTGTTTTGTAAATTTTATGTAACTATTTGATGTAAGGACAATAAACTGATTATCTATCTATTTATCTATCATCCTCAAGGAGTGTCCTCTGCACCCTGCAGAGAGAGATTTGTTGAGGAAAGTTTCCCTAGAGCTCGATTCTAAGATCCTTGTTGATATCAAGAAGGGCCTTGGTGCGGTAGTCAAGTTCTTAGATTCATTACTGTAACCACTTTGCTAGTGGTTCGCTTGATTTATGCAGCTTGTTAAGGATTTGTTGAGTATTAATCTCTGGTACCAATCTACCGGGCATTATATATCGCAGGTTCCATTAACGCATGAGATTATTCATGGTGAATTCGACACCATCGAAAACTTGAACGTATAATTCGCACTGATACCGCCACCTTGCTAGTCTCCTAGAGAAAAATATTTTGAAATCGATATCTTTTTTTTTTATGCCATTTTGTTTTACAACTTTGTTTGTAACTATTTGATGTAGTATACATTGTTTTTGGGATAACCAAGTTTAAAGTGAAAGCAGAGGTTTGACAAAGACAACAAATTTATTACCACAACACTCATTTCCTACAGAGAAGCTAATTAAACAAATCAATGGGCTTAAACTTGGATCTTTTCCTGACTATTTTAAGTTTCGAAAATGATAGTTAAAACATGGGCTTCTTAGACCCGTCATACTGACTCATACTTACAAGCAAAATTCTTAGTTTAATCAGGAATGATGATAAGGAGCAAATCTTTGGTGTGGTGAGAAATAACAAATTTATTGTAGTCACTAATCTTCAGGCACCAGTTGGTGTTATCGAGTGAGATTTTGATGGGCTTTCACTTAACTCCGCAGAATCGATCATCTACTGGGAGATATTAACTCCGGTCTGACCAAGCAACGTGAAAATTATAACAAATAACGTCATTTGTACAATTGCAACATTATTAAAAATCATGATGTGTAATACCATGGGATGGTTAAATAAATAAAAAAATAGAGCCTTAAAATTGTGGGCATAAAATATTGGCGCAGAAACACGTTTGTAAATTTTAAAAAGGGACGCCATTTGTTTGTGTTCACCAAGTTGCACATAATCATTATGGAAATATAACCACACTCACCAGCTTTTAGTTTGGGATGCTTTTACAAAAGCAATGGACTGAAAATTAAATGTTATCAATCATTATACTAATCATAATTCGGTTTCTTTTTTTTCTTGCTTGATAACACTTTAGAGGGGTACTGTTACAAGATACTGCAGTACGCAAAATTAATAGAAAATGCAAAACATTGGTAAATATAGAAGGGTGATTTGAAATCACCAAGAAATTGATATTTGTAATTCATGTTGCTAAAGTCTTATCACTAGTGATGATATCAAAAAATAGCTATAAAAAGGGCTGCTCAAGTCGTCAGTTACATTCAATTCAATTCAATTCAACAATCCACACAATCAATCAACAACAACAAAACGATATCCAAAAAATTTCTTAGTAACTTCAAAATGAGCACAACTGAATACACTGAAACTACTGCTGAGACAGTTCTTCTTACTGGCGCTTCAGGTTTTATTGCAACCCATATTGTTAACCAGTTGTTTGAGTTGGGCTACAACATTATTGGCACCGTCAGAAGCGAAGAAAAGGGCAATTGGCTTGCTCGTCGTTACCCAGGATTCAAATATGAAATTGTTGATCTTTCTACCTCTGCAGATGGAAATGTGAGCCCTTTTACCAAAGTTTTCAAGGCACACCCTGAAATCAAGTACGTTATCCATGCGGCATCTCCCGTTTCTGACTATCAAGAAAACCTTTACAAGAATCTTTTTGTTCCTGCTGTTGAGGGAACTAAGGATATTCTTCAGGCTGCTAATGAATATGGCCCCAACATCAAGAAATTTATCTACACGTCTTCCATTGTTGCTGCCCTTAACTTCAGTTCACCTCCTGAAAATGAGACCTTAACTGAAGAGTCGTGGAGTTCCATTTCTAATGATCCCAAGGAGCTTGATAAATCATGGAATGACGCCTACTCTGCATCTAAAACTTACGCTGAACGTGCCGTCTGGGAATTTCAGAAGACAGTTAAGCCACAGTTTTCCATTGGTACATTTTTATTTCCAATTGTTTATGGCCCACCCATTCATGATATTACTTACGAGACCTTGGGTGTTTCTATTGCTAATGCAAAGCAGCTGATTGAGCTGCCCAAGGATGCAAAAGAGATCCCTACATTAACTCGCCTCAATGTTGATGTCCGTGACGTTGCACGCGCCCATGTTAAAAGTCTTTCTAATCCGGAGTTTGATAATAAACGCTCTATACTGGTTGCCCATGTTGCTGATGGCCAAGTTATTGCCGACATTATCCATAAGAATCGCTCCACTGAAGCGGCTAACCTTGCGGCAGGTACTCCAGGCGTCCATAACACGACCGCTGAGCTAGCGTATGATTTTTCAAAGACAAATGCTCGTTTAGGATTTGAGTTTATCCCCTTCCGAAAGACTGTTTTGGATCAGTTTGATGCTGTTTGGCAACTTAAAAAGGAAAGTGAGCAGAAGTAGACGACTAGTCGATTTTTGTGAGTTCGGATGTTTGTCAGTAATTATGTATACTGTATTTTTAAGATAATTTTTTTTAATGAGAACGATTCCTATGTAAGCTATCAAAGTATTGTGGCGATAAGAAAGCCCACCAAGGTTTGCGAGAGCTGGGAGGCTTTTTGCATATTCCTTCGTATGGTGAATACTAACTATATTATAAAATACCAGGAAAACTCCATCAATACTAATCTATAAGCAAAAGTGAATTGCGTGGGTGAAAATACCACAATCCACTAAAATCTTTCATAAGCAGCATGCCTCGTCCTATCTTTAGTAGGCTGTTTCAGCTTCGCACAGGCCATGATGCTTTCTGAAAATATTTCCAAATAAGAGCCTTGGAGCGGTAGTCAGGCTCTCATATTTATTACCGCATCTTCTTTGCTGATGATTCACTTGATTAAAACAGTTTGTTAAGGTTTTACCGAACGCCAATCACTGATATCTCTCTACTAGGTGTTATGTATCACAGGTTTCCTTTGATACAGAGAATTATTCATAGAGAATTTTGCGCCATCGAACAGCTGAACTTATAATACGCGCTGTCACCGCTACCTTGTCCGTCTCATAGAGACAAACGTTTCTGAAATTCATTTCTTCTTTCTGTATTATTTTGTTTTATAATCTTGTATGTAACCATTTGATCTAAGGACAATAGACTCATTATCCATCGAAGTGAAAGCATAGGTTTGGCAAAGATCAGAAATATAAGTGGAACATTTATTTGCTGGGTATGCATTAGTCTGCAGAGAAGCTAAACGGATCAATGGGCTTAAACTTGAGCTTTTTATTTATTTTTTTTTTTTTGGGATTATTTTAAGGTTTGAAAATGACAATTATCTGTGTCTTTCTGCCCATCTACTCCTTTTCAGATTGGGTGGGCCACACCGTAATTTTTAACCACACCAAACCTTTTAGTTTGATCAAATTTCTTGCTACATACACGTTGTATCAACGCATTGGTATAAGTTTTAAAAAGATATCTTGCTATTGACTCGTGTTAACAACGTTCCATCAATGGAAGCCTCAATTTCCTGCTGAGTCAGTTGTGGTGGCCCATAGTCGTGCTTTTTCTTATATCCCTTTGCAAACTGCCTCTCTTAGACTGCATCTGCTTTGGTCTTCCCAGTTGCAATTGAGCGATTAGCATTACATATAGTTAACATAACAGTATAATCAAACTCTCTAATCAGCTACTTAGTCTTAAGATGATTAGTAGGTTGATGTGTGGCCTTAATTCGCGTGATCGTGTCGCTGGTCATAGCAAAGTTATCAATAGTGATATTATAATAAAAAAATATGCTTGGGACTTTGCTGAGGCTTCGGTGTAAGAAGGTATGTGTGTTTTGATAGTCTTGCATAGTTCTTCTAAAGTGCTTAGGTCGGTTTCGGAAGCGAATTCTCGATGCTAGACAATGAGACATTGACTGTTGGTGATGGTGTGCTAGAGCCGGAGGAACGAAGATCAGGCGCAATGAGATTCGGTATATAATTTCATCGTCCATTAGACAGTTTACTCAAGATCTCACTATTATTTACTGGGTAGATACCGCATTCTTTGAAAGATTCATGAATAATTCCCCAATTAGAGGTCTTGGATCGTACTGATCCTATCCCCCTTAGAAAGCAAGCAATTTTCCCATGTTTCAATTAGCCTAGGCGTTGGCGACATATTCCAATAACTTAATTAGACTATTAGGCACATTAAGGCTTCTTCCTGGGCACTATCTAATACGTTGGTAATTAGTTGCTTAGAAAATCTTGTGATTGCGCCCTTTTTGACGCGATTGCACAGGGCTCGTTGAGAAACGTCATATTAGGCACACTTTTAGAAAAATTCGGTCTTTCTTCCCATTTTGCGGTCTCATAGGACTATTATATAGATATTTGATAGTCTCAACAGTTGTAATCATGATGAGTGGAAGATATCGCTTCGAAATAGGTGGTGATGGGTATTTTATCAAGTTGGCAATTTTGGTGTGAGTAAAAATTACGATATGGTGCCCCCACTCCGAAAAGAGGTGGGTGGGCAGAGAGGCTTAGAATTAGACGTAGGGTTCTTAGACCCGTCACCTCACGGTCACACTTACAGGCCCAAATTTCTCCGTTTAAAATAGAATGGAAATAAGGAAAAAATTCTCTGCAAAAAAAAAAAACATTAAAAGTTTTACAGCAGTAAGTAATCTGTAAGGCCTCACTGATTTCATTAAATAAGATTTTAACGGATTTCGACTTAATTCCGTAGAAACCATAATCAAAGGTCGGGGTTTGACTAACTCCTGTTTGACCCAATAACACGGTAATTAGAAACCAAATAACGCCGTCTGTGCAATTGCAACATCATTAAAGTTATTTACATATAGTACTAATGAACGGTTACATATGTGAAAAGAATTAGAGTGTCGAGAAAGAGGACATGGAAGGTTGGCGCGGAAAAAGGTTTTGTAAATTTTAGACAGGGTCGGCATTTGCTTGGACTCACTAAGCTGCACACAATAATTATGTAAATATAACAGTCCCCGGTCTTTAGTTTGGATCACTATAACAAAAGTGGGGGTCTATAATTAGATAATATGATTTCTTATATTAACCATTATTAGGTTTGTTCTTTTTTTCATGTTTGATAGCGCCGTAGAAGGGTACTTTTTACAAGGTACTGCTGTGAGCGAAATTGTTAGAGAAATCAAACATCGGTATATCATAAAACCCGGATTTGAGGTTATCAGAACTTCAATATTTGTGATTCATTTTGCTAAAATCCGTCCATTAGTTATGACAAGTATCAAGTTTATGATTATAAAAAGAGCCATCAAAGTCGTCATTTAGATTCAATTCAACAATCCACACAATCAATCAACAACAACAATACCATATCCAAAAAGTTTCTTTGTAACTTCGAAATGAGCACATCTAGATACACTAAAACTACTGCTGAGACAGTTCTTCTTACTGGCGCTTCAGGTTTTATTGCAACCCATATTGTTAACCAGTTGTTTGAGTTGGGCTACAACATTATTGGCACCGTCAGAAGCGAAGAAAAGGGCAATTGGCTTGCTCGTCGTTACCCAGGATTCAAATATGAAATTGTTGATCTTTCTACCTCTGCAGATGGAAATGTGAGCCCTTTTACCAAAGTTTTCAAGGCACACCCTGAAATCAAGTACGTTATCCATGCGGCATCTCCCGTTTCTGACTATCAAGAAAACCTTTACAAGAATCTTTTTGTTCCTGCTGTTGAGGGAACCAAATATGTTCTTCAGGCTGCTCATGAATATGGCCCCAACATTAAGAAGTTTGTCTTCACGTCTTCCATTGTTGCCACGGTTAACCTGGGTTCACCTCCTGAAAATCAGGTTATAACCGAAGACTCTTGGAGTTCCATTTCTAATGATCCTGAGGAGCTTGATAAGTCTTGGAATGAAGCCTACTCTGCGTCTAAAACATACGCTGAACGTGCTGTCTGGGAATTTAAAGAGACTGTTAAGCCACAGTTTTCTATTAATACAATTTTATTTCCAGTTGTTTATGGCCCACCCATTCATGACGTGACTTATGAGACTTTGGGTAGTTCTATCTCTAGTGCAAAGCAGCTTCTGGAGCTACCCAAGGATGCAAAAGAGATCCCCACATTTCTTCGCGTCAATATTGATGTGCGTGACGTTGCCCGTGGCCATGTTCAAAGTCTTTCCAACCCAGAGTTTGATAATACGCGCTCTGTACTGGTTGCCAACATTGCTGATGGCCAACTTATTGCCGACATTCTTCACAAGAACCGCTCTACTGAAACGGCTGACCTTGTTGTGGGAAACCCTGGCATTCATAACACGTCTGCTGACATAAATTATGACTTTTCAAAGACAAATGCTCGTCTAGGGTTTGAGTTTATCCCTTTGGAAAAGACAATTTTGGATCAGTTTGATGCTGTTTGGCAACTTAAAAAGGAAAGCGAGCAGAAGTAGGAGATTAGTTAGTTTTGCTGAATTCAGAGATCTATTAGTTATGTATACTATATTTTTAAGATAAAACATTTTTTCCTGATGAAAATGATTTCTATGTAAGCAGCTAAAGTAGGATGGCGGGGAGTGCTGGTTTCTGTGAAAGAAATCTTATATTTTTCAATGGTAACTCGTATTGTTGAATAAAACAACCTCATTGCGCATTGAATATCAATCTAATTCTGACTGGCAGATTTCAACAAACTACAATACCATGCTGACATAATTTTAATTTCTTTCTAGTATTTTTATTAAAAGTTAAGATGTGCAGAGTATGACTTATGTAGTTGTAAAAATGGAGTAGGATATTAGGGTACGTGTAACGCATCGCAAAAAAAAATTATGAACATAAAGAGCATATCTATATGCTCGATCCAGATCTTGAATTTTTTATTAATATCAAAGAGCAATTGAAGGAGCAGTTCCATAAGGCGATCGAGGAGACAGGAGAAGTTAGGCGATGATCATTTCGATCTCTTGATAAAATCTATGGAAGGCCATGCTAATGAAAATTTAGAGGGCAAGGAGTAGTATACAGGCTAGTAATTTAAAGTAAAAGATGTATTGTCATTATCTATACGCCATTTAGTTATCAAATAATTATATGTCTTATTAAAAGAATAACATCTGATTGTTTTGTGGAAGACTATGCTGCTTCTATTTGAATATGAATTTTTTATTATTTTGGGAGATTTACAAATCTTTGAAGGGTGACTGTATTTCACGTAGAGAAGCTAAGTAAACGGATCAATGAACTTAAACTTTACTCTTTTCTCTTGGTTATTTTAAGGCTCAAAAATGACAGTTACGAAGTAGGTTTCTGAAACCTGCCATATCGACGCCACACTCACAGACCAAATTTCTCAGTTTAATCAAGAATGACGATAAGAAAAAAAGCTTTGGTATAATGAGAAATAACAAACCTATAGCAGTCTGTAATCTGCAGGTACTCGTTGATTTTATTAAGATTTCAATCAACTTTAACTTAACTCCGCTGAAATGATTACAAAAAGACAGAAGAGTTATTAAGTCCGGTCTGACGAAAGAACGTGGTATTGCAAAACAAATAACACCTTCTACGCAATTGCAAAATTATTAAAAATCATGATGTGTAATACCATGGGATGGTTAAATAAATAAAAAAAAATAGAGCCTTAAAATTGTGGGCATAAAATATTGGCGCAGAAACACGTTTGTAAATTTTAAAAAGGGACGCTATTTGTTTGTGTTCACCAAGTTGCACATAATCATTATGGAAATATAACCACATTCACCAGGTTTCAGTTTGGGATGCTTTTACAAAAGCAATGGACTGAAAATTAAATGTTATCAATTATTATACTAATCATAATTCGGTTTCTTTTTTTCTTGTTTGATAACACTGTAGAGGGGTACTGTTACAAGATACTGCTGTACGCGAAATTAATAGAAAATGCAGAACATTGGTAAATATAGAATGGTGATTTGAAATCACCAAGAACCTGATATTTGTAATTTGTGTTGCTAAAGTCTTATCACTAGTGACGATAGATATCAAAGAAAAAAATTAATTATAAAAGGGACCGCTCGAGTCTTTAGTTACATTCAATTCAATTCAACAGTCCACACAATCAATCAACAACAACAAAACGATATCCAAAAAATTTCTTAGTAACCTCAAAATGAGCACAACTGAATACACTGAAACTACCGCTGAGACAGTTCTTCTTACTGGCGCTTCAGGTTTTATTGCAACCCATATTGTTAACCAGTTGTTTGAGTTGGGCTACAACATTATTGGCACCGTCAGAAGCGAAGAAAAGGGCAATTGGCTTGCTCGTCGTTACCCAGGATTCAAATATGAAATTGTTGATCTTTCTACCTCTGCAGATGGAAATGTGAGCCCCTTTACCAAAGTTTTCAAGGCACATCCTGAAATCAAGTACGTTATCCATGCAGCATCTCCCGTGTCTAACTATCAAGACAACTTTTACAAGAACTTTTTTGTTCCTGCTGTTGAGGGAACAAAAAATATTCTCCAGGCTGCTCATAAATATGGTCCCAACATCAAGAAATTCATCTACACGTCTTCTATTGCTGCTGCGGTTAACCTGGGCTTACCTTTCGAAAATCAAACTTTAACTGAAGAGTCGTGGAATCCCATTTCTGATGATCCTGAGGAACTGGATAAGTCTTGGAATAATGCCTACTCTGCGTCTAAAACGTACGCTGAGCGTGCTGTCTGGAAATTTAAGGAGGACGTTAAGCCACAATTTTCAGTTAGTACAATTCTATTCCCAATTGTTTACGGTCCACCCATACATGATGTGACTTACGAGGCCTTGGGTAGTTCTATTTCTACAGCAAAGCAGATCCTTGACTTGCCCAAGGATGCAAAAGAGATCCCTACATTTATTCGTATTAATATTGATGTCCGTGATGTTGCACGCGCCCATGTTAGAAGTATTTCTAACCCAGAGTTTGCTAATACGCGCTCTGTGCTGGTTGCCAACATTGCTGATGGTCAAGTTATTGCCGACATTCTTCATAAGAACCGCCCCACTGAAGCAAGTGACCTTGTGGTGGGCACCCCAGGCGTCCATAACACTACACCTGATCTAAAGTATGATTTCTCAAAAACAAATGCTCGTCTGGGGTTCGAGTTCATCTCTTTGCAAAAGACAATCTTGGATCAGTTTGATGGTGTTTGGCAGCTAAAGAGGGAAAGCGAACAGAAGTAGGAGATTAGTTGGTTTTACTGAATTCAGAGATTTATTAGTTATTATGTATACGATATTTTAAAACTAAAAAATACTTTCCTAATAAAAACGCTTACTATGGAAGCAATCATAGTATGATAGTAATAAGAAATCTCATCAAGCTTTGCAAAAGCGGAAAGGCATTTTGCATGTTGCTTTGCGCGATGAATGCAAATTAGACTATGAAATGCCAGCTGAACACCACCAATACCCCTTCCCCACCCAAAGGGAGCTGTATAGAGGAAAGTGCCCCCAATACACTAAAATATTTCTTGAGCAGCGTGCCTCGTCATAGCTTTGGAAAGCTATGTAAGCTTTATAACTGGCATGGAATCTTTATTTTTGTAGAGAGGTACAGATTGTGTAAACGATCTTCTCTATTACATTAATATACCGACCACGCTTAAATATATTGGTTGAACCCTTATAAGCGTCATTATACCTCCAGTTGGTTGAGAGTTAGCAATTGATTTTTAATTTTCTATTATTGAATCACACAGATATGACAGTACAGTAGATCTAGAACTGAGTACACCATCGGTTTAGCTGTATTATACTCGAAGGTATGAATTTAGTTCAGGGATATCACCTGGAAGAAGATCAGAATATGTTTGGTTTGTTCATAGTCGAAGAACACAACAGCCAATATATATATATATGACAGAGCAGTACAAACCCATTGAACCAACAAGTATATAAACGAGTCAAAAATAGATATAAAAGAAACTTTGTAACGTGAAAAATATTTTAAAAGGCATGCCTTTCCAGTATCGCTATAAACCATGGAGCGTTAGTATCTGAAAAACTTGAATCACACTGCGTTTGCTGATCGGTTATCTATCTTAACAGAAAACTATGTCTAAGATTAAGAAACGGTTGTATTTGGAATACTAATAGATTTGATTTCTAATTTTTTTCTTTTTCTTTTTATTTATCTTTCGTGAAAAGTATAACATAGGATTGCTTGTGATTGCTGAGAAATTTGAAAACAGTAAAGTTGATTTATATTCTGTATATATATTTAATAGCGGGTCTGACTGTACACAATTGAGATAATCTGTATTGTGGAGTAATTTTCTGTAACTATTTCATGTAAGGGCAATAACCTGATTATCTCTGTTGTGGAGTCGGCCACTGGGGAATTCGCATTGTTTATTGGCGGTGAAAATCTCAATGGCTACGCTGTGGATTATCTACTGACCCCATTCGTTTCGGTTGCTTATTGTAAATTTTCTTCGGTGCTAGCGAATCAGCGTCAAAGCAGTAACAAAGTACTTTGTCTTGATATTTTGTAACTGAAACGCGGGTTTACAAGCCATTTATTCTCAGGTTCCAGACTCTACCTGGAAACATTGAAATTAGGCAGGAACAAAATACGAACAAAAACAAACAAACAAAAAAAAAAAAACAACGACTAAAATTTAAGGTCAACGTGTCAATAGCTACTAGGGTAGCCACCAAAAAGGAAAGATACATGACAAAGATAACTGACAAAGAACTGGCTTTAATTAGGAACCTGCAATCTAATATGAATTTTCACAATAGATATACCAGTTTGAAACACTCGTGAGCTGAGATGCTTGACTATCATCACGGGCTTATTGGAAACCAACTACATAGTTTAGAGTAAATCGGATGGATGCAAGCATCGAGAGATGTGGACAATCTGATACGACAAGTTACGTCAGACATAGAACCAGGCGCATGGTATCACAAGGGGTGATATCACCTAGCATAATGAACATAGACCATTACGGCACTTCCAGGGCAGCAAACTTGGACGATAGCCAGACGTGTTTATTTATTTCTTTTAAACTATGCATTTATCTTTATCTTTTTTTTTTTAATGTTAGTTGAGAGTTATTATTACTACCCTGAAAGTAACATGGGTCTGAGTCCGTCAGCTAACTCGTATTTGGGCCGAAGCTGACCAAATTTAAGGGTTACAATCAAGCTATGAGTACAATAAAGAATTTTTATTATTTTCTTTGGTAAACCGAAACTCGAAAAGTTGCAACGGATTTGGTAAGCAAGCACTGACTACCACTACAAATGCAATAACATGGGCCTAGATTCGGAGATGGTAACCTTCAAAATTGCGATGTAAGCCGGTGCGTCCTGATTTGGCGTGAGCAGAATAAAAAGACTCGAAGCGAGGTACTAGCCGTAACAGTAGAAGTAGTAACCAAAGATTGGTGAACCGAAGATCAGATCATCAGAAAATCCGATTTGGGGAAAAAAGGGGTCAGGGTAACTTAAGCCTAAAATCTCATAAAGTTAAAAAAAATAAATAAAAAAATATGAAATAAAGCACTCACTGACTCAAATAGTAATGAACAGTGATATATAGTGATACAATATTATTTCATCAGTCTATGCCCACTGTACTTTATTTTTTTTTTCTCAATAAATTCCCTCTCGTTTTTCTTTCTCCCTTCTTTCCTTCCTTCTCCATCAGCTCCAAATACTATCGTACTCTCTCTCTTCTCTCCGCTCCCTTTGTGTTTTCTATGTTATTATAATCAATCCAACTCGACTATCTGCACCTACCTGTAATTTCACTCTTTCCATTTCCGCACTATGGTTGTTCGAGTAAAGAACACTCCCGTCACAAGCGAGAAATCATCGACTTTCGTCAACAACATCAGCGAGCATCACGATGTTAAGCTAAAACATACTCCCTCGTCCAAGCATTGTCAAGCCACCTATGACTTAAAAGAAAAGGAATTCGGCAGACTAACCAGCGAAAAGTACAAATACATTCAACATGTCGATCCTGGCAAGGAGGTTCCTCCCCCTGTCGAGGATTTACCTTCCCAATACGTTTTCATTACAACATATCTCAACTATCTCGTTCTCATTATTATTGGCCACATCAGAGATTTCTTTGCTAAAAAGCTCAACGTACCGGAAGCAAGATACCTGCTTGAACATGATGGATATGCCCCGCTCACCAGCGACTTTGATAGTTTTTACACAAGAAGACTAAAGCATAGATTAGACGACTGCTTTAAAAGACCTACAACCGGTGTTCCTGGTAGATTTATTACAGTGGATGAAAGAATCAGCAAGGACTTTTACTACACTTACGAGAACACCGGCAGACAGGTCGATTGTCTTAACCTCTCATCTTACAACTATCTCGGTTTTGCCCAATCTGTCGGTCAATGCACCGACGCTGCTGAGGAGGCTATTAACCATTATGGCGTTGTTGCAGGTGGCACTAGAGTAGCTGGTGGAACCAACGATTCGCATATTGTCTCTGAAAAGGTTGTTGCTGACTTTGTTGGCAAGGAAGACGCTGTTATCTATTCGCAGGGTTATGGTACAAATGCTGTTATCTTCTCTTCGTTGGTTGACAAGCAATGTCTTGTCATTTCTGATGAATTGAACCATGCGTCGATTAGATTTGGTGTAAGAATGTCTGGTGCTGTGATCAAGATTTTCAAGCACAACGATATGAAGAACCTCGAGAAAGTACTGAGAGAGCAGATTGCTCAGGGCCAACCCCGCACTCACAGACCTTGGAAGAAGATTTTGATTGTTGTTGAAGGCTTGTACTCCATGGAAGGCACCATCTGTAACCTTCCTGGCTTGATCCGTCTTCGTGATAAGTACAAGTTTTACCTGTTTGTTGATGAAGCTCACTCTGTTGGTGCTATGGGACCTGATGGCAGAGGTGTCTGCAACTACTTTTCTATTCCAACCAGCAAGGTCGACATTCTCATGGGTACTTTGACCAAGAGTTTCGGCGCCACTGGTGGTTATGTAGCTGCTGACAGAGAAATTATTGAGAGAATCAAGGTGAACGGCTTGGGTAGCGTTTATTCCGAGGGTTCTGCGCCCCCCGTTCTTGCTCAGATCAACTCTTCGCTGCAAACCATTACCGGCGAAGTTAGACCTGGTGAGGGTGAGGAGAGATTGCAAAGACTGGCTTTCAACTCTAGATATCTGAGACTTGGACTTAAACGCCTTGGCTTTATTGTGTCTGGTATCGATGACAGTCCAATTGTACCCATGATGCTGTATAACCCGGCTAAAATGCCTGCCTTCTCGAGAATGCTGCTTGAGAAAAACATTGCTGTTGTTGTCGTCGGATACCCAGCCACTCCGCTGACATCAAGTAGAGTGAGATTCTGCCTGTCGTCGTCTCTGACTAAGGAAGATCTGGACTTTCTGCTACGCACTGTGGATGAGATTGGTACGGCGGTCGGAATCAAAATCAGTTGCGAGCCTTCGCCCATTGACGGCAAGGTGCGCCGGATGAAGATTGACGATGTGTTGGCGACGCTGGTGGACGATGTTCAGAAAGACCTATCCAAGTTCTAATCACACATTTTTTTTTCTTTACTACAACTAATTAGGGAGTTCACCATACTAATCACAATAAACAATGTGGAAGAAGAAAAAAAAATTAAAAAATCAAAAACTAATATATATATATATAAATTTCCATACTTTCTAACTACCCCAGGGTTTAATTAATAAATTATACATACCATTTAATCCAGGTTATGTCTTGATCTACTCTGTTTCTTTGAGCTTTTAAATTTTTTTTGCTCAAGCCGTTTTTCAGTAGCCTTTTTCGCACTAAGAATTATAAACAAACGTTAGCCAGGATCTGAAAAAAAAAAAAAAAAAAAAAAAAAAAAAAAAAAAAAAAAAGAAAAACTAAACCAGTGTGCTACGTACATTTTATCCCATTTAACTACATTTTCTTGTTTAATGTCGGCTTCAAAGTAGACGCAACGACGAATTTCAGCCACCAGCTTTTCAAAGCAGTCACGAAGGTTATCCTCGCGGTTGCGGGTGCGGTCAGACTGCACCACAATGGCGCCTGACTTTGTAAGATAACTGAATCCACTGCTGCTGCTGCTGCTGCTGGAACCGTTTCTGCTGTGAGCGTGACTGTGCGTAAATGCACCACTGTTATCGGCAGATGGCTGCGCGCTGAGTTGCGTGCGCACAAGCGTCGGGATCCAGTACGCATCTGCCCATTTTGTAGGCTCGAGTTTAATGGTAGCTTTCGAGGAGACTAAATAATAATTGCACACGCGGGAAATACCCTCAATGAGGGAGTGCAGCTTCTCATTAGTATCAGTTACATCCACATTAAGTGATAAAAAAAAAGAAGTTTTTTTCAAAAAAAAAAAAAAAAAAAAAAAAAAAAAGGGGTGATTTTGTAACCCGATGATTGTCTTGATGCTTGATCCAGGCGTTGGAACATGAGTAGAATTCGGGGTGGGATCTCAAGAGGTTGCAATTTTTCTTTTGGATGCTGGAGAATTATAAAGAGGAGGACAACTTACCCTTGTTTACATTCTGACCGCCAGGGCCTGAGCTTCTTGCGTAGCTAACTTCAAACTCACGACGAGGGATCTTGTCGGCGGTAAGCTCTTCAAGCCACCGTTTACTCTTTCGGATCGCCTCGGCGTTGGCGCTGTTGTCATCGCTCGAGGATGAGCTGTTTCCACCACCATTAGCAAAAGAACTAGCCGCAGCAGCACCAGTGCTGGCTGGAAACCCACTAAGCCATGAACAAGAATGTGGCATCCTGCGGTGCGGCCGCAGCAGTGGTAGTAATAACAGATTATGTAGAGATCGCGGCCTTGTCATGTTCTAGGGGCTCTTCTTGCCGATGTTTTTGCTAAGACCACCTGAATTCCCCCGAGCGCAGAGAAGAAAAACTATGTGCTAGATCACGTGTGTTTAAATATTATGACTTGGTGCTTGACAGTTGTGGCTTGAGAGATAACACATATATTTGTTTGGGACTATCGCCGTTTCCGCTCGCGCGCAGGTTGCTCTTTCTCGAAAAAAAAATAAAAAATCGTCGACAACAAAACTTCTTTGAACTTGTTCTTTTGACTTCTTTTCCTTCTCATTAATTCCTTTTAGTCATTTCTCAATTTGTTGTTGGAGCAGCTCTTACAAAAAAAACTACAAAAAAAAATCACATAACTATTCGCCATGCTTAGATCTATTGTCTCTCGCAACCCTGTGTTTACTCGCGGCTTCCGCACCTTTGCCCCCGCACTTGTCCAGGCTGGTCAGGCTGTGCCCACTGCTCCTGTTCATGAGAACTCCCCTGGCAACTCTGTTAACCTTGCTGCTGAGACTGCTAAAGTAAGTTTCAATCCATTATTTCATCATTATCTGACGCGGTCTTGATGCAATTCCAGAAGTCGGGTTGCTGGATCATGTAGCATTAGGACCCAATTGACTTTTTTGCAAGCACACGAACATATTCTAACTAAAAGAATTTCACAGGGCAAGTCGATTATTGTTGGTGTCCCCGGCGCTTTCTCTCCCGCCTGCTCTGCTTCGCACGCCCCTGGTTACATCAAGCTCAGCAAGGAGTTCCAGGACAAGGGTATCTCGAACATCTTCATTGTTGCTGTCAATGACGCCTTTGTGACCAAGGCCTGGAACGACCAGCTTGGCAATGACCCCGAGGTTTCCCACGTCCGCTTTGTTGCCGACGCATCTGGTGACTTCTCCAAGGAATTTGGTTCTCTTGTTGACGAAGCCAGCAAGTTCTTTGGCAATGCTAGAACCCAGAGATTTGCTGCTGTTGTTGAGGACGGTAAGGTCAAGATTGCCTTTGTTGAGCCCGATAACTTTGGTCTTGACGTCTCCAAGGCTGAGAACGTTGTCAAGTCTTTGTAAGCAATTACGTAATATAGTTAAACAGTATTAGTCAGATATTAGTTTTATTATTCTTATTATTATTTTATTTTTTTTGTGTAGCTGAACCTTTTGCACAGTTCAAACCATCGCCATCAATTGAATGCTTCAAGTGCACAACCCAGTCGTATCTACGTGTCTCCACAGAAACCTCACTTGTATATAAACCAAATACACACAGTTCAAAAATGCCATCAGTACAACGCAAGAGCAAAAAGTCCAAGAGCAGCAATAACAACAGCAGTAACAATACCAACAATGCCCAGAGCAACGAGACATCAAAGCAGGCTTACAACTATCAAGTACTGTCATTTCACGATCCCAAGCTAGCCCAAATCTTTGCCACGTCGAGTATTTGTAATGTTTACAAGTTCAATATTGATAGTGGAGAGTGGGAGAAACTGGAGTGTCAGGGTACTCTCTTTATTTACTCGCGCCAAATCCAGCAGCAGCAGCAGCAGATTGATAACAGCACTAATGCCAAAGGCCGGAGCGGCAGAAGCAGCGCTAACAGCAGCACCAGCAATATCAATTCTGAGAGCAGCACAAGTGCAGATAAGGGTTCCAACGACGCAGGCGACAATAAGATCGACCCATACCCATACGGTCTCATGGTACTAAACCGACTAAGCCTGGACAACTTCTCACTAGGCATCACCCCAGACAGTGTGGCAAGAAAATACGGTCTGCCGGAAATGGAGGTGAAATTAGAGGATCCGTTTATTATGGTGGAGGCAAGTGATGGTGAAATGTACGGCCTGTGGCTGTTCCATGAGGGCGACCGCCCGCTCGTCGAGGGGATGATCAAATGGTGTCTCGATGCGCAAATCTAGGGGGACACCACCCAGACATTAGCTATGGCTATGATGATGAATATTATAATGACAAAATTGTTCCTTTATGCACTGCTGTCATGACACCCTGACTGTGAATTGTGATGGAGGCTGGAATCCTAGTTTAAAAGAAGAAAAAAAATTGTCAATGGAAATCATTATTTATTTATCTCACAATATGCAACCTACGTCGCTTTTAAAGAGTTATATTTGAAAAGGAAAAAAAAAAAGAGAGCAAGAAACGGCAAAAAATAAGAGTCTGCTAACTAAAGCTGGTGCATCGCACTCGCCCCTTATCCTACTGGAAGAAACGCGGTGGAATTGATAATCGTGACAACAATCAGTTGACGCCCAAAACGTCCTCGTCGTCCTCTTCGTCGTCTTCTTCATCGTCTTCTTCATCGTCCTCTTCGTCGTCGTCCTTCTGGCCATTGGAAAAGTTGCGCAGCGTGGTTGCACACTTCTTCAACAGGCTTGCAGACTGAATCTGCGCGTCGGCCTGGAACTTGGCCATGCGCTCAGTGGACGCAATAAGAATCCGGTTAAGCTCGGCGTCTTGTTCCATTTTCTTTTGAAGGTACTCAATAAGTAGATCTTGTGGCGACTTGTCGCGGAACATCCGGTTGGTCATCTCATCCCAATGATGTAGCTGGTCAACAAGACTGTTGCGCATCAGATTGATCATACCCTCCTGGGTGGTTGCAGAAGCAATTGCAGCGGCGGTCGCAGGCGAAGTGCCTGTCGGCCGGTTGCTCCAGAGTGAGGGCAGCTGCTGCTGCTGCGGGGCCTGCTGCTGTCCCGGGGTCTGTCTGCCTCCTCTCAGCATGTTACCGGGGCTGATTGTCGACCCAAGGCCAGTAGCCACCTGAGCATTATTAATGAGCTGCTGAGACTGGGAATACTTTGATTGTTGCGGCTCAAACTCATTATAGATGCTGTCCATGTGAGAATGGCGGCGCCGCCTCTTCTTCTTGCCCTCCATTGCAGCCACTGTGATATCATTAGCCGGCCATTCTTCGTAATAAAATAATAATAACGATTGAAAAAAAAAGGTAGTCTGCCGTTTAAATAAAATCGACGCGTTTTTTTCTTTTCTCTTTTTTTTTTTTCTCGTCGCGTCGACCTCATTTTTAGGAGACAGACTAAATGGTGATAATTGTATACTTACTACCAGATCTTCTGAACGCCGCTCTCATGTTGCATATTTTGCCAAAGAGACGCTTTGGCGTGACCTCATCATCGTCTGGAAACACGTCGCGCTTGATGTAGTAGCACGACTCCAGGCATGGCGATGTCGCGTAATCAACGTGTGTTTGAAGGTACTTTGTGAGCAGCTCCATCTGGCTCTCCTTCCAGTGCAAATACTTTTTGCTCCGCTCAGCAGGCTCGGCACTACTCATCATAATTTTTTCTTTCTGTCTGGGTATAGGTTTGCAAATAAAAAAAATTAAAATAAAAGACCTAAAAAATGGGATTCAATCGGATGTTAATAAAGGTCAATTGAACTTGCAACTAGTATTGAGAATTTTGTACTTTTAATTTTTTTTAATTTTTATTTTTTTTTTTCAAGTTAGAACGCGAGCAGCACTTATTTTTTTTGTCGGTTTTTGACAATGAGGAAAAGGGAGAGGTGGTAAAGTTCATGATAAAATTTGTTAAAATGTGTTAAATTATAAATGGAGCATGACTCAGCATTTACGTCCAATCAATGTCACATGAATATATAATTAATGACACACGGCTTACACATGATTATGTCACAGAAACTCAGCCTTTCTTTCTCAACCCAAGTGCGTTTGCAGCTTTTCGCGATCAAACGATATTCAACCTACAAACGCGTTTATATTTCAATGTCTGTCACGGTAAGCCCAACCTAAATTGAGTCTTGTCTTTACTAAATACTCATGTCTAACGCATTTTAATAAGCTACACACCGATTTAGGTGATCTGAAGATTGAAATCTTTTGCGAGTCTGTTCCCAAAACCGCCGAGGTATGATCTAATAACCCATCTACAACTATTTTTATCCTTTAACTAACAATCATTTATATATATAGAACTTTCTCGCTTTATGTGCAAAAGGCACGTATAATGATACTAAAATCTTGCGGAACATCAAGGGATTCATGGTGCAAATGGGCGACCCGACTGGCACTGGCAAGGGCGGCGAGAGTATTTGGGGCCACCCTTTCAAAGACGAGATAAGAACGGCTTTACGACACAGCTCAAGGGTAGGCACAATCCATCTATTTGCATTCTTTTACTATTTCTAACGAAGAGTTTTCTTTTTTTTTAGGGCATTGTGTCCATGTCAAATTCTGGACCCGATACAAACCAAAGTCAATTTTTTATCACATACCAAAAGCACACACACCTTGACGGCAAATACACCGTATTTGGTAAGGTGATTGGCGGCCTTGAAACTCTGGATAAGCTTGAAAATGATGTGGAAGTTGACAAGAAGAACCGGCCAAAAACCCCAATCTATATTCGCAGCGTTACTATTCATGCGAACCCGCTTGCAGACTAACCCCGGGGTGTTCAAAAGACATTCCACTTTTGATAGTCCACCTTGGATATGAAGAGAGATGCTAAGTAAAGGTAGCAAGACCAGTTTTCTTCTGATCACTTGAAGTTTAGATATTTATTTATTGGCTCATGTAGCGAGATATTTTTTTTGCATTTAGTTCTATCTACTATAAATACGTTATGAAAAGAGAATCCTGAAAGGACAGGATTGTAACAGATTTTAAAATATGGCTTGGAGACTGATATAAACTCTGCGTGAAACAACTTATGCAGTATGACAATTTGTGAATAAACAGTGGGCTGTGGTTTTGGCTAAACTTCAGCACTGACTTGCACTGACTTGCACTAACATTCTAACATGTTGATAACTAAATAGAGAATCAGTTTATTGCCCTTACACCAAATAGTTACAAACAAAATTGCATAACGAAATGACATACAAAGAGGACATGAGATTTCAAAGGTATTTGTCTCTATGCAACTGTCAATAAACTGATGAAGTATCTACTGCAATACTTTGTATATCTTTTTGTTTTGTAATTTGCGTGTAACCATTTAATGTAGGAACAATAAACTGATAATCTATCTATCTATCTATCTATCTATCTATCTACTGCAATACCATTCATGACTACCTCTTTCATGTATTGTGCTTCAGTTTGTCCTGCGTTGTTTCAACCACTTCTCTTTTGGCTTTCTTGGATTTTAATTGAAAACCAAGTCATTAGTAAGCATTATGTAATATATTACGTATTTGGTTAAAATTTTCTCATATGTAACTAGTAAATACTAAAAAGGTTAAATTTAAAGTTTAGCGGACTTAGCTCAGTTGGGAGAGCGCCAGACTGAAGAAAATCAGTCTACAGCAAATCTGGAGGTCCTGTGTTCGATCCACAGAGTTCGCATTAATTTTTTCCAAATGTTTACATACTTTTTTAATCATTAACTACTATAAAATGAACTTAAATTCTTCTTGTTTCCGTCGAAGTTTTTAACAAGCATTAGAATTGGTGTGCGGCCATTTTTTTTAGTTGATCTTATCGCGGTTGTTTATAGCAAGAGAACCAAGCTTCAAACTTTTAACTGAATGGATAATATCAACTTGAAAATGTTCTTGAAAAGATGTGTAATATTCTGAAATAATAAATGAAGGACACCAAGCTTAACTGCTGCAAGATTTTCTAGCATATTTCAAAAATATTAAAACGATTGAAAAAATTCACATTTCAAGTTTATTTGGAATTTGTCCTACTTTAGTAGTTATAAAACATAATGATTGAACCAAATTACTTTCAGGAAATTGAACTCGAACCCTAAGGTTGTTTAAAAAACTAAAATTTTATGTTAGTCAAACAGATGTTAGTTCTGAAGAATAGAGTACATTTTTACTTACGCAGGTACTGTCAAAAAGACTCCCATATGGATATGTTGGTTCATATAGCAACAGCCGTAACAATATTAAAAGTTTCATAAGCTGCAAACCAAAATAACTTGTTTGTGTACATCCAGGCATCATGTTTGTTAATTAGAAGAACATCAAGCTATAAAAACGATGTCTCTTTATATTTTTATCGGCATAAGATATTATTTAAAGCTTCATCAGAAAAGCCCTTTTTTGTCTTACCTACTTTTGGATTTATCAATCAATAAAATATTGTGACGATTATCTCACCAACTTTGGACTATCTAGAGACTTTTCTACTATGTAGATATATGAATAAATAGCTAGTTTATTGTTTTTATATAAAATGAGAACAAACAAGAATGAGATACAATGAAGACATGGGTTTCAAAAACATTTGTCTCTATGAGACTGGCAAGGTAGTGGTGCCAGCGCGTATTAAGTTGTAAGCTCAGGCGATCGATGGCACTGAATTCTCTATAAACAGTTCCATATGGTAAAATAATTTCTAGTATATAAAGATGCATGATTTATAACTACTTAGAATCTAGGAACGCAACAAGCTTAGTTAAAGATAAAAAAAACACCAGCGATTTTCAAAAAGTTAACCTTTTATTAAAAGAAAACCATTAATATGGCCAATAAAACTATATTTCAGAAATTTAATTTTGGCGAATAAAATACAGTTAACTCCCCCACTTATAGGGCTAGGGTAATGGTCAAATGCACCTTTTGTTTTTTTTGAACAACTCCGTTCAACCTCCAAAGCAAATCTCACCACCAGGCATTCTAAAGCTATCATTGTTTTATTTTGCCAGCAGCTAGAAAAAAAGATTCATTTTACTTTATACTCTTCATTACTCTTCTTTGAATCTTAGATTCACTTGTGCTATATATTCAATTGGAATAATTGACTATCTTTCTTACCCCGCCCAAATTCGCGCCCTCTTTGAAACTCGTCCCCGGTATCTGAAACTTTTAGTACGAAATGATTGCGCCATCAAACACTATTCATCTCATTAAAAATTCAACTGGCGACGAGCAGCTACAGGCGCTTCGCTCATTGCGCAACTCACTCATTGGTCACGATGATGAAAAGCTTGAGCACGCTCAAAACGACACTATTCCTGTTCTCCTAGACATTGTGGTCGACAAAAACATTCAGGAGTCTTGTCGAATCCAAGCTAGCATTTTAATAGGAAGCTTTGCGTTTGGTGAGTTGGTCTCTAATTCTACTTTTTGTTGTAATGATATCCGGTGTTGCTAACAACTTTTTGTTCTTTCTATGAAGGCTCTCCGGAGATTTTAGAAGCGATTTTAAAGTACCCTATCATTTCAACTTTGATGGCGAACTTACACCCCAATCTTCCTCAACCAATTCTTATCTCTTCTCTCCGTACGCTTATTACTGTGCTTCAAGTTAGGCCTAATCCAAATGTCATTGCCTCACATCCCCAAGTGGTAGCCACTCTGGAACACATCATTTCGTCTCCAAACACTCCTTTAACACTACTAGACTTATCTTGCAAGTTAATACCACTACTCGCTCCTTCCAAGCCACACTATTTGCAAGGCCTAACTGGTTCATTGATTTTGAAAATATCTACTCTTATGAACCATGTTTCCCACTACACGTCCACTTCTAGAACACCCGTTAGGGTGCCTCTAGATTCGGCATTATTTGCACTTGCCCACATCATTGATAAAGAACAAGCTCTTCAGTTGCTTTCCACGAACTCAGCTCAACCCACAGGCTCGGGAAGAGCCACTATTGACTCTCAGGACTTTTTGGATTCTTTGCTTAGCCTTACTAGAAGTTCGGACACTGGAGTCAGAGTTGCCGTAGTGTCTTTGCTAGTAAAAATCCAGTCATTCTCGCTTGATCCCAATCAAATTAGAAAACTTACTCGACCCCTTCTTCCCACCCTAGTTCCCTTGCTCGATCTTCCTGAAAAGGATCCTCGTGTATACCGAACCCTGGCTATTGTTTGCAGAGACGACCCCGAGGTGGTCAAAATGGCCGTTGAGGCCAATATCATTAACAAGGTTCGTGCCATTATTAACACGGCTGACACGGTAAACTGGTCAGATAGCGAGCTTATTTCAAGTTGCTTGTTGGTATTGGTGGCCATAAGCATGCGAGATGAGCCTTATCGTATCGAGATTATGGATACAGGCATTTTATCAAATATCGTGCAGTTTATGTCGAGTAAGTCTGAAAACCCCATCAGTATTAGTGCATTTGGCTTAAGAAAGGTCAAACTTGCATCTTCGCATCTTTTGAGAACTCTTGGCCACAGCGTGACGCTACTCAGAACTGGTCTTGCAACTCCTGAAGTTGTTGATGGCATATACTCTCTATTGGTCACTGACCCCAACGACATTGTTACTGCATACAAAAACACTTACGGTGCAGATGCGTTGGCTGAAGAGGTCCGCGAGCAGTTACTCGAAGAAGAGCTTGAGGTCAAGTCAGCTGTCATGGCTGCAGTTTGCAATATCGTCCCCGAGTTTAGCTCTCTACAAGAAATAATGGTCAAGAAGGGATTCCTAGATTTGATTGTTGAAGGAACAAGATCTAGCTACCCTCCTCTGAGACTTAATTCTGTCTGGGCACTGAAGCATGCGATTTCAGCGCTTTCCGCTGAGACTAGAGCCCAGTTACTATCTGGTATGACCACTGAACACCTAGTTAACTTGTGCAATGATGTTGAGCCTCAGGTTCAGGAACAGGCTTTGGGTGTTATTCGAAATATTGCCTGCAGCGGCGATATGGACGCAATAAATTTTGTGTTAGATGGCATTGGATTTGACAACTTTTTTGATATGCTCAATGAAAAGATTACAGCCAGCATGGAAAATGCAACATATGCACCAGATCAGCCGCATCACAATCTGATTATTGTGCAAGTTGTCTATATCATCTCGAATATTGTAATCCACACGGAGACACTTAAGGACAAATTATTAAAGCGGGAAGATGTTTTGAAAAAGCTTCTGCCCCTTTTCAATCATAATGTTATGGATATCCGTAACGGTTGTGCGTGGATTGTGATTAACTTAACTTGGCAGGAAGACCATACTGCCCACGATCTCAAGGAGGGATGCCAAGCACGGGCACAGCAGCTTATCCGCCTGGGCTTCAAAGAGAAGCTCAACGACAACAAGAATGACCCGTGTTTGGATGTAAGAGAGCGCACCAAGACTGCCTTGTTTCAGCTTGAAGAATTGGTCTCCGGAGGCACCAGAAGTATGTTGCATTAAGACCAATGCAATAAATTATTAGCTGATTAAACTAATCTGGCCATGAATTATAATGATAAAAAGAATCATGAAGTGTTGTTTAAATGTCATTAAATTTGTTCTTTACGTTTATATATACCAATGTATAGGACTTAACACCATAAAAGCCATCGAACCGCCTTTGTAGTAATAAGCATGCTGTCTTTGCCAGCTATAAAGACTGACACCAATCCCCATGCAATCCACATGAAGCAGACTACAAGGTATTCTAATAAGATATAAACAAATGCCCATAGCCAGCATTTGATATGCATTGTGGCAGACACTTGTCTGTCAAGCGCATCTACCTTTTCGGTCAATTTTTTGACTTCCAGGTTAAGAGTGGTTGACAGGCGATTGTTAGTTTGATCACAGTCAGAAAGTAGAATGTCAATGCGGGTAGAGAGTTTTGACAGTCGCATGCGCCGTAAAAGCTGGACTTCCGTCTCGTGGGCCTTTTGCATAGTATTCGCTTTTGGCAGCAACACCTCGTTCAGATACGAAAGTCTCTTGCTTAGATCTGCGTATGCGTGCTCTGCAATCGCATTGCTGCTGGTTTCACCCTGTGTTGCGGGAGTCATGCGCTTGAGTTGCTGCTTGTTATGCTGATACTGGGTAATGTAGATTGTCTCGTAGAGCTTATACTCCCTGAGCCGCCGCGTGCAGCTCTGGCGCAGCAAAGAAGATTGGTCTGGCTTGGTCTGGTACGCACGTTGTGGAAGCAGAGCTGAATCATGGTCGGAAAGCACTTCACTGGGAGATTGTTTAACGTTAACTGTCGTCGCATCAGAACGCAAGGGTGAAGGCGTCAGCACCGCGTTTTGGTCGAAGCTCTGGCTAGATAAAGGAGTCATTTTGAGACCTTCAGGAGTACTCATAACCTTGGAAATGACCCTAAGCGGCGTAGTTGACGCCGAAGCAAGTGTTACTGCACTCGAAGAGAAAGACCGCTGACCATTAAGAGTGTCAGCATGGGTATTTCCAGACCCTATTAGATCTGGAAGTGTAGAGCTTGACCTTGATTTCCGCCGGCCTCCGTTAATAAAATTCTGTGGCAGCGGTAAAGCTTCATGGTCTACATGGTGGAACTCTACATTCTCTAGAGATTCCTCAAGCGGATCAATACTGACTGATGCTTTCTTTGGATGCACGTGTGATTCGTGCTTTTGATGGTGCTTTTTATGCTTTGAAGGCCGAGATGCCTTTTTTTCCTGTTCACGTAACTCCACAAGCTGACGGCTCCAAGTGTAGTCTAGAACCATTTCGAAAGCATCGATTGTCCAGGGGCTTTTTGTATAAAAGAGTAGCCGGCTCTGCAGCTGTTGACTGGCAAGTTGTGCGGCCTGTGTCTGAGCCCCGGGAAGATTGAGGGCCTCCCGCTTGCGTCGGTTTCGAATTATTCGCAATGGGTTGTACACACCTCTCTGCTTGATATTACCGGTATCATCTTGCTCGTTTTTACTATCAGAGCAAATCGCAGTAAACGTGCTGGAATCCTGGTATGCAGCTATCATGTCATAATGCAGCTCAAGACACGCCCTGACAAGCTTGGCCCGAGCAAGAGTGGCAGGCGAAGCTTGAATCGGATGATAATTCTCTGGGTTTATCTTGCTGGATAGACCAGTGCTAGACAAAACGGGAAGGTGCTTAGGAAACATCGACTTTGGGGTTGCCCCCTCGGTTGCGATCTTCATGTTTATCATGCGTGACGCTATCTTGGCTGCCTCCTGCGAGCGCTTGATCTTCATACATGTTGATTCAAGATCACGCACACAGGCTGGCGTCAACTCAGAACTATCAAAATAAGGATCTGTATCTTTTACCCCACCACTGGTAGCGCTAGTGCGTGACGCCGCGGGTGTTATTTCATGATGGGGGTGTGAGATTTGTGGCAGAAGTTGGTGGCCCGTGCTCCTAGAGGACGCAGGTGTGAGGAGCCCAATATTGGGAGATGACTTGGACTCCAACACCGGCGATGGCAGGTATGGCTGTGGCGTTTCATAAGTCTCATCATACACCAACTCGTCTAAGCTGTTCGTCTCGATATCTTTATTTTGCTTTTTCTTTTTGAGAAATCCACCGGTAGAATAGGTCTTGTTTTTGTTGCTATGCTTGTCCTTCTTAATTGTTGAGGTCTTGAAGTTCAAGATGCTATTTTTGATTTCGGAGTCGCCTTGTGTGTCTGGCTTGTAAAAGTCGATGTGAACCAGATTACTACTGCTTTTATTCATAATGGGCGGGGAACACAAGAGCAGGAAGGCGTTTTTTCTAGAGGTTTTTTGTCTTTTATAACAAATAGATGTATTTATGTACAGGTCTTTATCTTGGGGTGGTGATTCCTTTGTCTTAACTCTATAACTTGTACATTATCAAGACTGGTTTGAAAGTCGGTGAATAAAAAGGTCGTTGGAAATAAATGAAATACAATAGGAATCAAAATTAAAGGTGAGAAAAAGGCTATGGTAAACAGGCGTAGAAAAGTATATGGCATGATGAATACTCTTAGTCAAAGCAAGGGCAAGTAAGCGCAAGATTTGCTATGGCTGCTAGAATCTTGACGTGACTAAGGCCGTACCTGTCATAACTTGTTAAAAGACTGTTTTAGGAAGTAGTTTTTGTTCAAGTCCCCATTATTAAATTTGGCTAAGCTTTTTTGTCATGCGCCTCTCTCTTGATACTGAGTTTTTTTTTTTTTTGTTTTTTTTTTACAATAGGCAGGCTGTCGGTTCACCAGCACCAGGAAAAAGCTTGGGCTGGTATACCGTGTGGGACGTGCAAAGTTAACTGTATGACTTGTATAAATGTTCCATAATATCTAATCACTCGGAGTGGGCCCTCACCAAGTAGGGTTCTTGTCTACCCTCCCAAAGCTTTGTTCGAACTCCCGATATTCAAAAAGATACTAAATTTTGGTTTCACATTATATAATAGAAAGCAATCAATTATAGAAATTTCTTTATTAATCCACGTTGATTACTTGCCACCAAAGGCTGTAGTTATAGCATGTGACACTAATAAAAAAGAGGTGTATACTATCACACTCAGGGCCATTAGTTAACTGAGTGATATTCTCGTTACGTGTATCAAGACAGATAGAGAGATAGGTAGTCAGTTTATTGTCTCACATATACCAGGCATCTTATCATTATTAAATAATCTTCAGTGGTTTAGAAAATTTAGTAAATAATCTTATAAATTCTAGTTTTGTCGTGTGTTTCTTTTTTCACTGCTTCTACAAGGGTCAACTCCTAGAGTCCCTGTTATAATTTATTTGATCTCCTCGACCTCTTCGCAATATCATATGCATGACCTCGAGGCTGCTATGACCCATGTATATATATATATATATGTTGTCCCCCATATATTCTGTCTAAATGAGAATCAATCTTGAAAGCCCAACAGTATATTGATGTTTTTCAGCACCATTTGAGTGATAATAAAACATGCTTCAAGTGAAATGTTTAAGTGAAGCCTTATGACAATGTCTGTTCTGTCGCATTGCAAAATTAGACGCAAGTTAATGGATACCGGTACTTATAAAGGGATTATAAAACCAGTTATCGATACATTATCGTAGAGCCCTAGGTAATAAAAGATATTGTTATCAGCTAAACGTAAATTAATCGGCTTATCTTACAACGACTATTGTGCGTGAATTGTCCGCCAAAATTACGACTTTAGCGGTATTTTTCTTTTTTTTTTTTTTTTTCGGTTCCTGCATAAGTATTTTGTGATCCACTCAAGCCAACACCCACCATCAACTATGTTTTTATGCTTGAAAAATCTCAGCATGAAAAATGAATAAGTTTATCAATAATAGAACTTGAAAAAGAGAAGAAAAAAATTCTATGCAATTAAATATGAAACATTCCAATTCCAATAAATAGAAAAGGCACAATATGGCGATCCGCGCTACTAGCATTCATGTGACCAATCTTCCACTGTCCCGATCCTAAGACTAACAAAACAGAAGGTATACGTATGGCTTTTTGTTTTGATAAAGACCTAGGCAAAACTGTTTCATTCGCCTAAACAGTGAGAACATAAGAATGGTCTCGTTTGAGATTAGGTTTCCAATCTTATAGACCT
Organism: Geotrichum candidum; assembly: GCA_013365045.1. Classification (NCBI taxonomy): domain Eukaryota; kingdom Fungi; phylum Ascomycota; class Dipodascomycetes; order Dipodascales; family Dipodascaceae; genus Geotrichum; species Geotrichum candidum. Next base: position 333,313 of record QQZM01000002.1, on the reverse strand, counting down.
AAAGCCATGTCTCGTTCATCCTGCTATCCAGTCAATCGAATATATACCAAAGGTAGAAAATGGCCCCAAAATCTATTAGTCTTAAAAATCAAAATTGAAATTGGAATCCTCAAAATTGTCAAGACCAAGACTATCTAGCATTGACACGTCTTGGTGCTCCTGTTGAGAGGACTCCTGTTGTGAAGGCGACTCCTTTTTGGATTCTTCGTGTTGGCCTTGCTGTTGACCTGGGGATTTCTGCTGTGTCTGGTCTTGTTGCTCTTGTGATAGTGACTTCTGGGGTAGGTCAGACTGTTGAGACTGGTTGGCATTAAGTCCCGTTACAGCGCTATCAAGATCACCAATCATGTCTGGCACAAAGTCAGTTTGGCCTAGCTGATTTAGTGGCTCTTGTTGTTGGTTGTCTTTCTCCTGCTGTTGCTGGGCCTTGATAAAATCTTGGTCCTGGCTGTCTGAAATCAAAGAATTCTGCTGTGGCTGCTGTTCTTGTTGATCCTGTTGTTGGATGTCATCATCCAGTTGCATCAGCTCGTCTTCCTCATCACCATTGCCGTCGCCCATAACGCTTTTGAATCTCAACAGCAAGTCCCGCTTACTATCAATCATGTTTTCAAGATACTCAATCTCTTCATAAACATCCCTTCTTCCTCCCGTCGTGCCCGCACTTGCTGCAGACATACCAGTCAAAGTTCCCGTCGCTGCACCGGCAATGCCACTTTGCTCAAGTTGCTGCAGCCACGTTTTTGCAACACGGATGCGCGACCGGATCGAACCCGCCTCGTTATCAACTGTCTTGGCTGTTACTGCACCGCTCATCACCCGCTCAAGAAGATCAAGAACTAGCGACAGCAAATCCATCTGTTCTAAATTTGATACCAGCTGTGAGGTGCCATCATCTTCGTCTTCTTCTTCAACGTCCTCTTTGTGGTCGGTATTTGTGCTGATAGGCTCAGTAGATTTAGAATCAAAGTCAACAGAATTGACAGCAGAAGTGGAACCCTGCCCAGAAACTTGGTGTTGTCCGGGCTGCGGCACAGATGGCTGTTGTTGCTGTTGATGTGTCGGGTGGGTGAGATTTGAATTGTTGGGTTTGGGGCTGGGCGGGCCCGTCATCGTCGGCGAAAGCGAAAGGAATGAGTCCATTATTGTATATAAACTGCAATTATCAGCTAACTACCCCTGTTTTTGTCGTAATTTTCTTCACTATGACGAGTGGTATTGTCCTGGGAATGTTACGTAGGACGTTAATGGCGTTGTCGCGTTTTTGGTTTGATTGATTTAGATTGAAATATAGAGCTTAGAAGAAATAAATATTGGAGCGCGCTTGGAAAAAAAAAAACGCACGTACCTATTTTACCCAAACCCTTGTAGCACAGGTTAGGCATGTTCAATTTACAAAAATTAGCAACGCTGAAATCACAAAGCACTTAAATTAAATAAACAAATAAATAAATTATAGCTCTGTTTGGTTACTCATTCACAACACTGAAAAATGACCACACTTAGTTTTGGTCTGGAGCAGGAGAAGCAGGAGCAGGAGCGCCAGTGTTGGCGCCACCACGACCACCTCGACCTCTACCGCGACCACCTCTACCACGGCCACCTCTGCTGCCACCGGGACCACCGCGGCCGCCTCTAAAACCACCACGTTGTTTTTGCTGTTGTTGGTTTCTAGGCTCAAACTCGTTAGGATTGATATCTGGGTTGGGCGCACTGGGGACAGGGGCCTGCTGAGGACGACCATCATTTAAAGATGCCATAATATCATGGCTACCTTTGCCATGAGCACGGGGAGCTTGGGGTACAGCTCCTGCAGCGGGACCTGAAGGGGGAGGAGGTCCTGGATAAAATCCATGCATAGGCGGAGCGTTAGGTCCTGAGGGAGGGGGAGGGAATGGCTGACCGTTGGGCCCAACAAAAACAGGCGATTCAGCAAAGTATGGCAAACTGTTAGGAGGAGCAGGAGGGAAGCTATTGGGGGGAACAGGAGGGAAATTGTTAGGAAAGGGTCCCTGGGGGTAGAATGGCTGGGGAGGAACAAACTGTCCAAATACAGCACCCACCACATTGTTGGTAGTCTGGTCTTTATTCTTTTTTTTATACTCCTTCTTGCCAGCATTAGCATTAGAGCCCCCACTAGAGCCAGCATTGTCGTTACTAACACTGATATTACTGGTGCCTTTAATCATAGAGAGTAGGTCAACACGCATCTTTTCGGGATCGTCCTCTCGTATCTTGACAGTCTTGCCCTTTGGCTTAGGAGGCTGAGAAGGAGCGACAGGAGGGTCGACCGCTCTAGGAGCAGGTGCAGCCTTGGCGGGCTTGGTCGAAACCATAGTAAATGGCTTGCCTTTAGGAGCGCTAGGAGAAGCAGAAGCAATCACAGAAGAAACGGGTACATTATTCTGTTTCCAGATGTTCTCTGTAGGTTTAACAGTGGTCTTTCCCTTATTTTTATTTTCTTTCTGCTTTGCAAGCTCAAGACTCTTTTTGGTGTGGAAAACAAGCTGCTTCTTCGACAGGTTCAAAACAGCACCAGTCTTAACAACTAAACCACGCTTGGTAGTAGTTCTACCATTAAGAGTAGTGCCAGCGGGGAACTCGACATCAAACAGAACATCCAAAGTAACGCTGGAAATATGACTACTAACAGTAAGAACCGTACCTCTACTGAAGAGAGGGACCTTACCATAGTCCAAAACATACACAACTCTGTCACCAACACTAAAGTGCTGGGACTTGAGCTGATAGACAGCACTAGAAGGACTGAGCAAAGCATTGCGAGGAAGATTGTTGTACTTGTTAAGTGAAACACTCACAGGAGCCTTACTAGATTCAATTGCATTTTGCTCCAGTGCCAGAATAGACTTCTTACTAAGGCCTTCAGTCTGAAGACTGACAAGTGAAATACTGGGGTTATCAGAAACCTTTTCCTTCAACCACTTCTTAACACTTTTGACAAGATCTTCAAGCTGTTCAGAAGGAATGAGTGAAGCCAGATCAGGGATTTCCTTGCGCGAATAGTGAATCAATGCCCTATGCAGGACAGGGAATGCCTTAAGATATTCAAAGATTAGATCACTAGAGAGCGAACTAAATGTCCATCCTTGGTTTTCACGTCTGGTGTAACCAAGAACCTTAAGTCTCTTGCTCTCGTTACGCAGATTCAAACCAACATCAAAGGGACTGTTCTTGTAGAACACAATGTACTTAGCCGTGATACGACTCAGGTAGTATGGCGAAATATTCAATCTCTTGCAAGCAATATGAGAAGGCACGTAACCGAGGGCCTTCTCTTCACGCATAGCAATAAGTTGCCCAATGTTGTTTTCAGAGACTTTTAACTTCTGCACCTCAACATTGAGGAGCTTCTTGTCAGTGTAGCCAATGATCTTAACTGGGTTACCATAGGCACTGGGACCAAGGAAGATTGCCTGACTGTCCAAGGGAAATTCTTCCTCAATAGGAACAGGAGGACGCTCAATGTATCGCTGATCCTCATTTTGCACGCTTTCAATAATTGTCTGCAGAGGATACACAACAGTTGTTTCAGCATACTCCTTCTTCCAGCCACCTTCATTAGTTCTGATGAGACCAATCAACGGCTTCAGCTTGATTAAATGAGTAATAGGAGAAATATTAATACCTCTCTTAGTCAAATCAATTCTAATAGCTGAGGCTTCACGATGCCAGCCCTCAGGGTTGGGATGAGGAACGGGGGACTTCTTATAAGCATAGGTAAAAAGCTCATCACTGACTGAAACAACCTTACCCTCATTCAAGTAAGGGTAGCCAAAGTAAACGGCACGGTTAAGGAAGCGCTTAGTAACAGCAGCACTGTCAAGATCCTTATACCTGTTCTGAAGAGTAAGAATGATAGAGTCATTACGACTCGGCTGTTGGAAAATAACAACCTTGGCATCTTTAACTTGGAAGGTAAAAGGAATTGTTTTCAAACTAGGGAAACCAGCCAACGCGTCAACACCCAGTTTAGCACCAGGAACCAAGCCATCAATGTAGTTCAGAGACTCCATTGGAGGCAGGTACGTTACAGACTCAATACAGTGTGAGTGTTCCAAATCGGGGAAAACTCCAGGGAAAGACGACGGGTAGATAACATCAACCTGGGGATTAAAATCAAAAATAAGGTTGGTACCAAATTCGTTTCTCGCTTTCTCCTCAGGTGTGAGCTCATTTTCGTGTGCGTGAAGAGCCTTCAGCAGCCGGTCCTGATCAACAAAAGGAATCTTCACAATGGCCTCCCACGCGTTCTTTTTGCCGTTCATGTCAAGCTCAAAAGTTCTGGGGTAAAAGTCCTTGATGGGTGACGCATCATCAGTCATCAAAGGACGGAAAGCCGCAGGAACCAAAGCTTTACTTCTATCAGGAAGAACAGCCATGAGCTGCTCGAAAGGTTTGAAAGGCTTCCCTAATTCGAAAGTAAACTTCTTACCAAGGCCCTTTGAAATATCGGAAACTCTGGGAGCATAGTGGTAACGGTAATACCATCCCCACGACGCAACACCGCGGTAATAGTAAAGCAGAACCCATTGCAGACCTTCCAAGTAGTTGTCAACAACGTCACTGATATGAGCAGGAGTTTCCGGATCGTTTGCAGCAAAGCCAAAGTTTTTCTTGTAGTAGATTGCCTTCCACTTGTTATACTTTTCGGAGTAAACAGCTTCCATGTGTTCCTTCTTCTCTTGCTTGAGCTCGAGAGCAGCTTTCTCGTAAGACTTGACGACTCCCTTGGTCGTAATGGTTCTGTTTTCCAAATCATCCTCAGACTCGTCGTCAACAATGCCATCAATATCTTGTACAATTTTGGTGACACCGCCATCATCAGCAATGACACGAGCGTAGACTTGGCCAGTAAACTTCTTCAAAAATTCAATATCCTCCTTTCCAAGCTTCTCTTTGAATGAAAACGAGGCAATGTCGTCAGGATCACTTTTTGGCTTACTATTGACATCTAGAATAAACTGTTTGACAGTTCGCACAAGGTCCTTCTGATGGGGTGATAGAATTAGCAGCTGCTCCTTCTTTTCGCGGCCCTTTTGTGAGATCTCTTCCAGTTCCTCATTGAACCATTCGGCATCGACAGACGCTTTTTCGAAAAGGTTGTATTCAAAAGCCGAAAATTCTTGCATCCAAATCTTTAACCGCTCAAAGTCGACAATACCGCGCGACGTGATATAGCCGTCTGCTTTCCGCAAATAATTTTTGTATGTGTCAAATGCAATCGGTAGAGCACCCTCGTTGATAACTAGAGAAGGTAACTCGGGTAAAAAGTCGTTGCCGATAAAGAAGTTTATCAGAATAAAATCATCTAATAGTCGTTCAAATTCGTAGTCAAGTTTTGGCATCTCCTTCTCAATTCCAGAAAACTCTAGCTCAAGATACTCTCTAACAATTGACAGATGCAGCAAGTAAAAGTTCTGGTCATGCAGCTCCTTTGATGCAGTCTTTCTGGCACGGCCAAAAGTGACTTCTTCTCGTAGAATTGCAAAATGTGGATCATGACTCAGTAGGCCAAGCATAATCAAATCAGCATCGAGGCCGTACAAACAGTGTCTTACGTCGGGGGAGTAACCGGGACTGGCCTTGGCAACTCTAATGTGCTCCATGATTTTGTGTTCACCCTCACCTGGCACCTCGTGGCCAGAGAGAATAACCTCAATGTTTTGCCAATTGGCGTCTGTCGAGACCTTTTTGTGAATAAAGTACTTCAATTGCACTGTTAACTTGGCCATGAACTCAGTACCGGGAGTAATGGCGTTAGTATCGAACTGCTCGTTTGCTGAGAGGGGAATGCCGTCCCGAATAGCCTTTTCGCGTGCTTCTTCGGCCTCGAGAGCACTACGGAAACGACGCGAACGTTGTTGATTCATTTTGGCTCTTGGTGCAACGCCATCAATGGCCATGTAAAACAGCTGTTTGGGCTTGATTAGATCAAAGAGATGCTCGATATAGTTGAAGATCGCGGAAAACATTTGCTCCTCTGTGAGTTGAAAAGTGACATCTGTATCTTTGTGAGTACAGTTGTGGACAATGGAGTTCATGTCCAGATATAAGTTGTCAAACCTGGCAAAGAAACGAGTTAGGAGGCTGTTGGCAAAAAATTCTTGCGTATTGAAAAGGAAGAACATACTCGGCAATGTTGGAATCATTAATCAATTGAGAAATGAGCGGCCAACGCTCAGAAATGTATCTGAAAAACTTAGGAATTCCTAAAGATGCAAACACAGACAGTTAGCATGTAAGTCTAGCAACCACAGAGCGTGAAATATAGACATACCCATCTTGTATACCACTAGATATAAATAAGAGACGCGTGTTGGTGAAGAGAAAGAATGAAAGTTTCCGTTGGTGTGGCAGGTTTTTTTTTTCTTGTAATTTTTCCAACATTGTAAACTCCACGGTCTCAGATATTCACAGACTTGATTCTACCCCAACGAGATATATAAACGATATCTCGTCTCGAGGGTCAGTTAGACCTGGTTAGAAAAGAAATAGAACAAAGAAAAATAAAAACAATTATTATATTATATTTTGAATAAATAGGAGTAAAAATAAAAGAAAAATAAGATATAAAAAAAAAATAGAGTACACATTCAGTTATACAGTTGAAAAAAAAAAAAAAAAAAAGAAATAATACAGAATTAAGTGTCGCTGTTGGCTACTCGATCTTCTCAGAGTTGAAAAACACGTCCGTGGGCGTCAGCGCACCCAGTGCCCGGACAGCATGGCTACTCAGTAGCGTCAGACCGTATGTATACGAAGCGTTAACCCATCCAAACCCTTCAGTTGCCACGCCCTTAAAGTCAAGGCCCTGGTTGCCGTACTCGGCGTCAACTTTGTGCGACTCGTTCAGATCAGTCACATTATACTTTTCCACCACGACGCCATTGTAGTCCACAAACGCTCGAGTTATCATGTATAGCCACTTGTAGACAAGTCGAGTCGTTTCTTCTTCATATCCGTATCGCAGAAAACCGTCCCATGCTAGAATTTGCTGTGGCGCCCAGCCATAGGGGTAATCCCACTGTCGATTTGGTCTGTCAAGTCCCACGGGACCTCTGGAATCCTCGGTACCAGCTGCCAAACCGCCGAGCTCCTCCAGCTGCGGCAAAGCATCTTCAATCATGCGATATGCTTGACGGGGTGAAGCTACACCAGCCCACATAGCCCAAAATGTGGTCGCAGACACATAGGTAGACATTTCCTCTTTTTTGGTGTCATAGTCAAAGAACATTCCCGCTTTTTCATTCCACAAGTGCTTGTCAATTGCAGCCTTTCTTTTGCGCATTCGTCGGTCCCAAATTGCTGAAGACTCAACTGAACCATCTGGTAACCGCAATTTATCGTTGAAACGAGTGCGGATAGTGTGAGCAATGTCGGACTCGTATTTGTAAAGCAGTGAGTTGAGATCAATGGTGGCAAGATCTGCACATCGGCCTTCTAATCGATAGGAGGTGTCGTGGCCAGACTCTCGAACTGCTCTATCATGAAGAAAGTATTCATCAAGCTCGGGTTCTTTGATTTCACCGTCATTGTACATGCGTTGAAACTCGTCAAATGAGACTTTATACTTGTCAGCATAGGGCTGCAGCAGATGAATGAAATGGGTCGGCTCGGTCTCTGGCGGAATGCCTAGACCCTCAGGTCGGTACCGTGATAGACCAGTTTTAGGATCCAACCGAGGCTTACTAGTCCAGACCGATTTGTATTCCTTAATTGCAGCAATGAATCCCCGCTCAAGAAAATCTAAGGCGCCAGAGGTATGTTTGATTTTGTCAAAGACCCTCAATGTCAAATCAGTCAAAAACGGTGGTTGGGACCGGCAGAGATAGTAAGTTCTGTTGGCATTAAGGATTTTACCGTAGTGTTCAATTTCAAAAATGAAGTTTTCTACAATTCCTATAGCCAAGTCAGTCTTATCGTCAACCAGCAGGCCCAGTGCCATCATGTAGGAGTCCCAACCATAGAGCTCATTAAATCTGCCGCCAGGAACAACATACGGCACACCTTGCAGTTCAGATGTACCATCCGCAGGATCAGTAACGCTCTCCATGGCCAGAGCAAGTAAGCCAGGCTTATCGTTAATAGACTTTACCCACTCCGGGGTAATCTTTTTCGGGAGATAATTTATCTCTAGTTTGAGTTCAGGACGGGACTTAGCAATCTTAGTGTAGTACTCATACTGCTCAACTTCAGAAGCTGGAATGTAGATACGCGGCCGAGCGTCAGGGCTTCTATCTTTGGTATCTGTTGCAATCACGTCAATCATGGAGGCATCGATACGACGGGTGAGTGAGTCCCAGTAACGAGTTTTGATGAGTCGTGAAAGCCTAGTCACAGGGTTCTCATTGAGCTGGTCCTCATCAATAAGGATTGTACGCTTGCCTAGTCTTTGCGCCATGGTCAACTCTTGTAGCAAGTTAGACAACATGTAAGTGCCACGAATTTCTGCTTGATTGAATCCGTTTGAATTGGCAGTTCCTAGGGAGAGAACTTTAGGACCAGAGTCCTGAATAGTAATTTGAAAGTTTCGGTCGGTATCTTCATTGGCAAGTAGGCGCTCCAGGGTTTTATCGACGTTGACAAGAAAAACTCTTGGGGTCGAGTAAGTATCCTGCGAGCCTCTTCGCCTGATGTTACCCATCTTCTGTCTGAACGAGGAGTCGACGGTAGAAAATGTTCTCGCTCGCGACATGCGCTTACCGTCATATGTCGTATCTGGGGGGGTAGTAGATAATGGATCCATTGTTAAAGATCAGGTGTAGAGAATTTGATGGAGAAGATGGCAAAAAAAAAAAATAAAAAAAATAAAAAAACTTGGGAGAGGAGAGAAAAAAGGGAGCCTTTTTAAGGTCGCCGTTGGAATTTTTAACCAAAGGCCCAAAGCTTTAAACGCAAAATAGCAACTGTTGTATGCACAAGACAACGGCTGTGGTCACAGGAGGTTGGTTTCCAATGGGCCTTTTTTCAATGATTCCGACAGGTTGTTTTCTTTCTTTTACAAAGACGCTCTCTTTCTACATGGGCCCCTCAAATGTATTTTTAAACTGCGATTGTTGTTGTTGTTGTTGTTGTTGTTGTTGTTGTTTTCGTGCTGGCTTCTCCACAAACGCAACTGCGGCGTCCACTGCAATGCGAGCCCTATGCTTGTAGCTTCCAGGTACTCCTACCAGCGACAAAACATGCAAATTTGCTGGGGTATATTCACGTCTCGACCACCACGAATTTTGTTGTTTTTGTTTTGTTGTTTTTCATTTAAAAAAAATGAGGGAGTAAAGGTGGCAATAGCAAGTGTAGCACAAGACTCATCGGTGATAACTCGTCCGCTTTGAGGAGAACTCATGGCCGATCCTGGCGGTTACTGTCGTAATAAAATGCAGTACTCGTTCGGAACAAAACCCTGCATGTTCTCTACATGTTACACCGGCTTCGCCAACAGAGAGCCGGCTATGTCCACGTTGTCGCTAGAAAGATCCCACTACGATCCAAGATCTCCTGAGGATACAGGTCTACTATTGTTCTATTTTGTTTTTGTTTTTATTTTTTTAGAAAAAAGGAATGCTACAGTTGTATATGCTGTGACCCCCTAGACGATTGACAATGGGGTCATGCTGTCAGGTTCCTCTGGCTGAAAGAAATATGTCAGTTATTGTTGCTTAGCAAGCAATATGTAAGCACATAACCCAATATCTCTTCACGCTCATGCCCTAATTAAAATATGGGTCCAAGGATTTAAATCCTATGTGTACCCGCAAGTATTGGTCCAAATTCTATTACTGTAGTTTCTCGGTAGCTGCTATTTCTGTCGGTCTATTCCTCTGGATGAGCTATCTGAAATAGAACATATATATATGTTTGAAACTGTATTATATATATTTGGCTATTCTGATAAATTAAAAGGACAGGTTTTTGATCATTCTTTGGCAGAGAAAATATGGCCATCTACAGCATTTAGACTGTGGCCTTACCATTGCTGCTGATTCAATTACCTCGAATGTATTTGAAAATTCCATAAAGTATGGATTCGATTTCATCATGCAAAAGGCTGGTTTGTCCAGTGGGCTGAGGGCCGGTATGCAGCACCGCTGATGCTACCGCTAAGAAACTTTGTCCTATTGATTGAGGCCTGGCCCATAGCACCTCTAATTTTACCTGTATGATTGTCCTAGTTGAGCGCAGGTTTGCGGCCCTACTAGAATACTATTTTGTCCAGTTATCTCGGATTGAGTGCTATTTTCCAATCCAGTATGGTAGCGCCTCTTTGGTGATATTGAGAATTCGTCTAGTTTTAAGCGACGATAGCCACCCAGCCTCAAATTCAATGTCGAATCAAAAAGATCTATTCTAGGAGGCTAATTTTAGTCTTGTAAATACTCGATATTATGAGTGTATGGGAGCCCCTGTGGCTGAGTAAACTTTCCAGACTATTTGGACAGGTCATCGTTAAGTAGTAACTTGTGCTAATCTTCAACCTCTCACAAAGATTTATGAGCTACCTGACCATTTAAAGGCCCACACAATTATATGCAAGCTGCAATTTGTCTATGTATGTGCTGTATGACTTTCTTGGCTGTTAGTTCATGTAAATTAAGAAGCAAACTATTTTTTTTCATATCTGACCAATCCTGAAATAATCTTAATGTATTTCTTGGGATGACCCGTCAACAGCATATAACTATCTACAGACCAAGATCTAACCATGGTTCCAAAAAAAGGGGGTGAATATCAAGTCAAGCATGAACAAGCTTTTCATTTTTAAAAGTTAAAATTCCATCAGTGTATAGCAAACAAAAAGACCTTTCAATATCCTGTAGATTTTGGTTGAAATCTAGCTCATTTTATGATTATATAATTGAACATCGATTAAAAACTCGGTATAATCGTGTAAACCTGAATAATAGATTGCTGATCCTTTCGGGTAGATTATAAAGCGTGGTTCTCAGTAGTCAAGTACCTCACTTGTATGCGTCAAACGTAGTCGCGAGCCTGAAGATAAAAAGTAGCTAGTTATGACGTTTATACAAGCTATACAAAGATCTGCTAAAATTATTGATGGAAGTCTTGTTTTGCAAAACTTGTAGATAAATCGAACCGGCTCCAAAGCCGAAAAGTATTTCTCCTTGGTCTTGTTCCTAGGTAATGCAAAGCATATATAGTCGCCAACAATCATCAAAGCTAATTATATCTATCACTAGCATCCCATAGCTATTCATTTTATATCAATAATCAAGGACGAGGATATTTAGGTAAGTCTTGAAATTTTCCAACGGGTTGGGGAGATCAAATGAAGTAGCTGTTACCCAGTTATTGGAATCCAGTCGCACCCGACCCCAAAAACCCTCATTATCTGGTTGGCAAGCGCATCGATACTGCTTCCATCTCTCATAGAACTCTCGTCCGCTTTTTCCCAATACTATTGAAAAAAAAGTGGGCAGGTAAAGTTGCGTTGATGTTTTTTATAATCCTAGACTCGACTAGGGGATATACCCATAAGTTACAAGACCAATAACTAGAACTGTTTTACTACGAGATGATATGTTTTTCTGAGTGTTGATCTCTAGTGAGCTTGGTGAGTTCGTAAGTTCTGGGTCGGTTCATGATTATGAGAACCATGTTTTCTATCTGGACGGCATCGTAAGGACCAGGTAATCTTATTCGGTAATGACAGAAAACGGACAGTTAGCGACCCGAGGAAATAGTGGTACAGTGGTGAGTACCTGCTGAGGCATTTAGAAGCATGAGATCATATATCACATGCGTAGTTAGCAATGCATCTATCTGTATGGCCAGATCTTAATGTTTGAAAACGCGTTTCTTCTGGGTCTCTCGATAGATTAGAATAGACCATCTCGTGATGGATAATCGCGTGGTGAAGGAAGATAATCCTCAACAATATAATGTTCCTGGTTTAACCGACAGCCGACTGATTATTGTCAATTTAGTGGCAACTGATAGCTAGATATAAAGAAAGCTATGAGACTAGGCTATTAGCTAGTCAAATCAATGACTAGATTGAAAATCTGTGATTTGTCTGAAAAATCGGAAAATTAAGCATAACATACATGAAAACTAGCGTGAAGGTGTAGATGTGCGCTCACATTAAAATATTTCCTATGTCACGTGACATAGTTTGTTTATTTTGTACATGAGTGTGGCCCCAGAGTAAGAGTCAGCATCACAAAATGCTGTATGCGTAACTATAGTTTTTGACATGAGCTTTTTACAGCCCTATGATTTTAGGATTTTTGAATAAATCTGATATATTTCTGATGTTTATTTATTTGGTAGACACGCTTGCTTATAAGCACAAGTAACGCAATTACTCTAAAACCTGAAACTTGAATCGCTTTCATTAGAAAAAAATTTTTAGCTGCAAAATATAGTATACATAATTACTGATAAACTTCTGGACTTAGCCAAATCGACTAGTCTCCTACTTCTGTTCGCTTTCCTTTTTAAGTTGCCAAACAGCATCAAACTGATCCAATATAGTCTTCTCAAAGGGGATAAATTTGAAACCTAGACGAGCATTTGTCTTTGAAAAGTCATATTCTCGGTCAGCGGTCGTATTATGAACACCCGGAGTACCCACTGCAATGTTGGCTGCTTCAGTGGGGCGGTTCTTATGAAGAATGTCTGCAATAAGTTGGCCGTCAGCAATGCTACCAATCAGCACAGAGCGTGTATTATCAAACTCCGGATTGGAAATACTTCTAACATGGGCCCGTGCAACGTCACGGACATCAATATTGATGCGGAGATATGTGGGGATTTCTTTTGCATCCTTGGGCAAGTCAAGAAGCTGCTTTGCACTAAAAAGAGAACTACCCAAAGTCTCGTAAGTCACATCATTAATAGGTGGCCCATAAACAATTGGGAACAAAAATGTACTAATGGAGAACTGTGGTTTAACAGTCTCTTTAAATTCCCATACAGCACGTTCAGCGTACGTTTTAGACGCAGAATAAGTTTCATGCCAAGATTTATTAAGCTCCTTGGGATCATTGGAAACGGAACTCCACGACTCTTCGGTTATAATCTGATTTTCAGGAGGTGCATCTAGGTTAACCGCAGCAACAAGCGAAGATGTGTAGATGAATTTCTTGATATTGGGACCATATTTATGCGCAGATTGAAGAATATCTTTAGCTCCCTCGACGGAAGGAACAAAAAGATTCTTGTAAAGGTTTTCTTGATGGAGAGACACGGGGGATGCCGCATGAATAACGTACTTGATTTCGGGATGAGCCTTGAAAACATTGGCAAAAGGGCTTTCATTTCCATCTTCAGAGGAAGAAAAATCAACAATTTCGTATTTAACTCCTGGAAAACGACGAGCAAGCCAATTGCCCTTTTCTTCACTTCTGACGGTGCCAATAATGTTATAGCCAAGTTCAAACAACTGGTTAACAATATGAGTAGCAATAAATCCCGAAGCACCAGTAAGAAGAACTGTCTCAGCGGTAGTTTCAGTGTATTCAGATGTACTCATTTTGAAGTTATAAAGGAAAGCTTTAGATATAGTTTTGTTGTTATTGATTGAATGTGTATATTGTTGAATTGAATCCAAATGAGGGCTTGGACACCCCTTTTTATAATTGGATTTTTGATACTTGACATCGCTAATGATCGTATTTTAGCAACCTGAATTATACATATCTCCTTACTTCAAAATCGTATTTTATATTTTATCGGTATTTAGCCTTTCCTAACAATTTCGCGTACGGCAGTATCTTGTAAAAAGTACTCTTCTACGGCGCTATCAAAAAAAAGAAAAACAAACTAATTTATGATTAGTTTAATAATTCATATCATCTAATTATAGACCCATAACGTTGCCAAAATATTAAAATTTGAATACTGGATACGATGATTGTATTTTAATAATGATTGTGCGCGACTTGGTGAACCCAAGCCAATGCTGGCCCTGTCTAAAATTTATAAAAGTCTATTCTCATCAATCTTTCAAGCCCGCTTTCTCAGCATTAAAGTCTTTTTCATTTACTTATTGATTCATTGGAGTTACATTTCGTTATCTGTAATGATGTTGCAATTGCACAGATGGTGCTACTTGTTTTTTTTATTACTGCATTGTTTGGTCAGATCGGAGTTAAATCAAAGTTCATTGAATTTTCAATAAAAACCAACGTGTCTGCAAATTACTAACTGTTGTCAATTCTTTTAGTGTTCTCTTTTTTGCACTAAAGGTTGTCTCCTTATAGATATTTTAGATTAAAATGAGAAATTTAACCTATAAGTGTGGTCCTGATATTACAGATCTAAAAACTTACGTCAGATAACTTAGATAATTAGCTTGTTGACCTTACATCAAACAGTTTCAAGCAAAATTATAAAACAAAAAAGCATGTAACATGGACTTCAAAAACATTCGTCTCTTTGAGACCAACACGATAACGGTATTAATTTATATTATAAGTTTAGATGTGTTATGGTGCCGAATGTTCCATGGATATCTCCATATGTTAAGGGAAACCTGCGATGCATAACACCCAGTAGATCAATACCATAGATTGACACTCAGTGAAACTTCAATGAACCGCTCTAATAAAGAGAGCCATCAGCAAAGAAAGTTGCAGTAGTGAATATAAGAACTTTATTACCATTCCAAGGCCCTTTCAGGTATCAGACTCAGGGGAAACATGTTTTTACAAGTCGCGTTTTTCAGGATACAAAGGACACTCCTTGAGAACGTGTTCAACTGTCTCCAGCTGACCACATTTGCAAATTATATTCTCGTTTATTGGTTTATTATACCTCATTTGGAAATGCTTTTCAAAAACACCATGACCTGTTCGAAGCTGAAACAGCTTACTGAAGTTATGGCGAGGCGCTGTACTCGAGAAGGATTTCAGTGGATCACGGCATTTTCTTCCATACAACTCTCTTTTGGTGATAGGTTAATATTGGCTGGTTCGCCTGGTATTTCATATTACAATTGTCATCCACTGCGCAAAGTAATATGTAAATTTCATTTCAGCTCTAGCAAAGCTTTGTGAGACTTATCGTGACCATAGTTTGGCTGCTTCAATAAAAACTTTTTTCATTAGAAAAAGTTTTTTAGCTTCAATGTATAGGCTAGTACCATGTGACCGCTGGTTCATGTCACCGGTCAAATATCGTTAAAAAGCATCATCAAAAAGAAAAAGAATGATGAAAATAAAAATATATATAAATCAACTGAAATTCATCGCACATCGATAATAATGTGTTTTGTTTGTTTACAATATGTTTGAAAAAACGATATTTGACCTGTGATATGAACCACCTGTCACATGGTACTAGCCTATACAGTATATATAATTACTGATAAACCTCTGAATCTAGCAAAACTGTCTAATCTTCTATTTCTGTTTGCTTTCATTCTTTAGTTGCAAAACATCATCGAACTGATCCAAGATTGTCTTTTCAAAGAGGATAAACTCGAACCCTAGACAAGCATTTGTCTTTGAGCAATCATGCTGTAGGTCGGCAGTCGTGTTATAGACACCCGGAGTACCTACCACAAGATTGGTCGCTTCAGTGGGGCGGTTCTTATGAAGAATGTCGGCAATAAGTTGGCCGTCAGCAATGCTATCAATCAGCACAGAGCGTGTATTATCAAACTCCGGATTGGAAATACTTCTAACATGGGCGCGTGCAACATCACGCACATCAAGATTGACCCGGAGAAGAGTGGGGACCTTTTTTGTATCCTTGGGTAGCTCAAGGAGCTGCTTAGCAGTGGAAATAGAACTTCCCAAAGTCTCACAAGTCACATCATGAATGTGTGGGCCATAAACAGTTGAGAATAGAATTGTACCAACTGAAAATTGTGATTTAATAGTTTCTTTGAATTCTCAGACAGCACGCTCAGCGTATGTTTTAGACGCAGAGTATGCATCATTCTAAGACTTATCAAGCTTCTCGGGGTCATTAGAAATGGGATTCCACGACTCCAGTTAAAATGTGATTTTCAGGAGGTGAACCTATGTTAACTCCAGCAGCAATAGACGACATGTAGATGAACTTAGCAATGTTGGAACCATATTGATGAGCAGTCTGAAGAATGTCCTTAGTTCCCTCAACGGAAGGAACAAAAAGATTCTTGTAAAGGTTTTCTTGATGGAGAGACACGGGGGATGCCGCATGGATAACGTACTTGATTTCGGGATGTTCCTTGAAAACATTGGTAAAAGGGCTTTCATTTCCATTTGCAGAGGGTGAAAGATCAACAGTTTTGTATTTAAATCCGGGGTAACGACGAGCAAGCCAATTGCCCTTTGCTTCACTTCTAACGGTGCCAATAATGTTGTAGCCTAACTCAAACAACTGGTTAACAATATGGGTTGCAATAAAACCTGAAACGCCAGTAAGAAGAACTGTCTTGCCAGCCTTTTCAGTGTGTTCAGATGTGGTCATTTTAAAGTCAAAGAAAGTTTCTGGATATGGTTTTGTTGTTGATTAATTGTGTGAGTTGTTGAATTGAATCTAACTGATGACTTGGGCAGCCCTTTTTATAATCAAGTTCTTGATACTTTGCTGGTGATTGTGTTTCAGCAACGTTAATTACCAATATTGAGTTTTTTTTTCAGTTATTTTAAATCTGCATTGGAGAATCTACTGGTGTTGGCTTTTCCTAACAATTTTACGCACAGAAGTATTTTTTAAATATATTCACCCTTCTACAATAGTATCAAAAAGAAAATAATCACGATTAGCTTAATAACTCATATCATTCAATTATAGATCCATACTTTGGCCAAAATATCCCAAATTGAATATTGGGTACTGTGATTGTATTTACATAATGATTGTGTGCACCAAAGCAAAGGCTGTCCCTGACTTAAATTTACAAAAGTTTTCCCGCGTCAACCTTCATCCGGCTTTTTCATCATTCTAGTTTTATTTCATTTATTTAACCATTCATTGGTATTACATATCATGATTTTCAATAATGTTGCAATTGCACAGGTGGCGTTATTTGTTTTATGATCATCGCATTGTTTGGTGCGGTCGTAGCTAGCCATTCCTCGTATTTCTATAATCCTCCAGTACTGTAGTTTATTTTATTTTTTATTTTTTGGGGTGTTACTTTTTTGTACCTAGGATTTTTTCCTCTTATAGTCCTTCTAGATTAAACTGAGAATTTTCATCTGTGAGCATACCCTTGATATGAAAGGTCTAAGAAATTTACTTCTTAACTGTCATTTTCGAAGATTACAATAATAAAGAGAAAAAGATCCAAAATCAAGTCCATTGATCTGTTTAATTAACGTCTCTGTATGTTAATGCATAATTACCCAACAAGCAAGTGTTCTGCTTACAAAAGCTGGTCTTTATCAAACCTATATTGCTGCTATTCCTATATATATATATATATTTCTTTTTTTCCAATACTAAACTGTATCAAATGATATAAGACTAGTCTGGTGAAAAGGGGATATATCCAAATTCAAGGAGGAAATAATAAACAAAAAAGATAAAAGCTGACACCAGCAAAAAAAGTTTTTCTGTCCTACAATCCCCTTTAAAAGGATATCATTAGAATATAACATTAACTACCACTACACACACTTCTTATAAGAAAGGTCCCTGTATAGGCTGTGTGATGTGAATGCGATGAAAAATACAAGGTTAATTAATTATAGAAGGATTTAAGCAAAACAAGAAACAGGACAGATATTTATAAACTTATGGTGCCCAGTTCTACTAAGCCGGTAATGTTATAAGCTCAACCTTATATTGTATCAATACGATATGAGGCAGGATTATTATTTCCACAGGCACACCTTCATTTGGCACTGGTGGCACATCTGAAACTCCAGCACAAAGCAATGTATGTATTGTCAATAAGTGTTTTTCAACAGATATTTGGTATATTGACTCCACTACAAAATCCCTGGCTCTTAAATCCCCCGTGTTTAAAAACTTGCATTGGCAGCTTTCAATAGCAATAGGTCTTACAATAGTAAAACTTTTGAATGTAAAAGTTCATTTTGTGTTGTTTTTTTTTTAGTTTTCTCTGTGAAACGTCATGTTTGCGCACGGCTTTCACATAAAGTAGAATCCATTCAACTATCCTAATATAAAGAGCTTAATACTATTTAGGTGTAGTTGATTCAAGTATCTTTACTCTTAAAAGTCCTTGTTGACGATAATCATGTCCTTTGAGTTGTCTCTTGCTAACTCGCCAATCCATGAGGGTACCCCACGCAACAAGCTTGAACCGGCCATATCCTCAGGAACAAATACCTGTCCTCCGTTACCACTTATAACATGTTCAATTACCTTATCAGAAATCTGCTCGGGTACAAGTTGGCGCCCGTAAAAATGATCCATATTCCCAAAAACAGAGGTAAGCGGGGTTTTGGCCCAGTTGGGGTGCACTGTCGATACGCGGATTCCCGGCGCTTTGTAGCGATGCTTGACCTCCTGGCGCAACCCCTCGGCAAAACTCAGGGCAGCGGCTTTAGAGGCACAGTAGTCTGTCATTTGCGCGGGTGTAAAAAAGGATGCAAGTGATGCCAAAACAAGAACATGACCATAGTTTTCTTTAATCATGTTGGGCAAAAACTCCTTGGTGAGCAAAAAGGGTGCAATTGTGTTGACACCAAACGTGAGACGAACGGATTCTGGAGTGGAATTCAGAATGGTTTTACCAATGCCGGTGCCAGCAACGTGGAGGAGAATACTCGGGTTGCCAACCTCCTCTTTAATCTTAGTAGACACTTCGGAGATACTGGCGGGGTCCATTAGATCAATCTTGTAGAAGATAATATTGTCAAACTCAGCGTGGTCGGTGGGGGGATTAATGTCAAGATTAACAATCTTTTTGTATCCCTGTTTAGCTAGGCCCTTGATTATAAGCGAGCCAATACCACCGGAGCCACCAGTGATGACGACAATTTCATCACGACGATCACGCTGTTTGCGCAAAAAGTTATTGTTCAATGCTCTTTGCGAGAGATACTTGCTAGCATAGTTGATACCAGATAGAATCAAAAGAATCTTGAGGATTTTTGGTGCGCTGGTGCCGCAAGCAAGGTTAAGGAAAAACTTCTGCACAGGCAGAGGTAGCACGGAGGACAGAAACGAGGGGTTTTGCTGTAGCCCTTTGAGGATAAATAATAGAGGTGCAGTGAGCACTGGGTTGAACGCGGTGGCACGAATAGGCGTGGCAATGTCAGAGTATGTGAGCAAGACCATAGTTACGGGTATAAATTTAAAAACGTTGAAAGCTGATGATGGAAAGATAAAAAGGTGGGCAAGAATGAAGACAAATGGGGTTATTTAAATGGATTTCGTTTATCAGTTTGAAAAAAAAAACAAAAAAATAACCAAAAGTGGGGTGTTCTTGTATATTTTGCATGTGCAGACGTTGATCAGGCACCCTCATCTATCTGTCTCGCAATGTTGACAAGTTTTCCGCGGTACCCCATGGCGGCTTGTCGAAGATAATTGTGGGGTTAAACCAACTTGAAGTTTTGATTAGGCAATGTCATACGCTTAGCCTTTCTGGGCATTGATAGACCACCACTGCATGGTATCCCCCAAAAAAATACCGTGCACAAGAGCAAAGCTATTAATCGAATTCTCTCCTGATATGACACGGCAGAGACGGTATCATAGCGGGTATCATATTGGTCTCAGGTCGTTTTCCGTATACACTTCAAAATATCCTGCGTAAATTCTAAGCAGGTAGGAGTATAGCTGAATTGGGAACCTGTGAATTGTATATGTTATCATGGGATTATCACGACACCCTGCAAATCGAACACCAATGATTGTCTCTAGAATTTGAAAAAAAAAAAAAAAGAAATAGATAAAAAAACATGAAGATTATTATATTAGAACGTGGTGATTATATATATGTGTACAATGCTAAAATAGGGGGTATTTCTTTCTATTTATTCTAAACGCGAGCAGCAGCACTGTCCTCTTGAACAACCTCGCCCTTTGGCTCGGGTTTCTTGAGCAACCGGAAGCCCTCTCCTGCAAACAAAAACGCAATAACACCAACAAGAAAACAGAGAATGCCAATGGATAGCGTCATCATACCCCAACCAGAGTTGTCCTTAGTGCCACCGGCCTGGAAGGGTCCAATCAACGAACCGATACTAAATCCAACGTTGAAAAGACCATAGCCTTGGCCGAAACCTTTACTCTTACCGTAAATGCCTGGATGCTTACTCTCTAGTTCCGTAATACTCTTTGTAATCTCAGCGAGTGATGGGGCGGTTACAATCATGAGCATTGTACCACACAGCACTACTAGCACAATAAAAAGCGCAATGTTACCTGTCGTCTTCTCATCTGGAATACGGAAAAGAATGAAGAAGGGCGCAAGCATAACGTATCCAAAAGTGATGCAGTATTTTGAGCCATAACGGTCGCTGACTTTTCCCGCAAGCGGCTCGAGTAGGGTGGGACCCGCCAACGCCAGGAAAACAAGGCCGGATTGCAACGAGTTGAATCCAAAGAGTTCAGCGAGATGTAGAGTCATGGTCGTGTCAATAGAGGCCATTACCCAGGCCATTGACACACCAAGAAAGACCGCACATGCCATACGACGGTTGCATAGTAGCGCAAAAAACACCGGTAGGTTGTAGCGGCGACCGAATAAATTAATCTTGGGCCCAAACTCGTCCTGGAGTTCACAGGCACGCTGCTTGTACTCTTCAGTGTCATCACGGAAATTGGAGTAGCGTGCTACGTATTCTTGAAGCTCGGGCGAAAGGGTGGCTACGTCTTCATTCTGGCTAAGCTCAAGTGCCCTCTTGTGACGTAGAGCAAAAAGCTCACTGTGTTCAAGCATAAACAATCGGAGTACAACGTCGACTGCAAGGATAGCAAAACAAATGTAAAAGACGGAGTAGTAGCCAGACCGTTCATAAGCAATGCCACCAATAAATGGGCCAAGGAAAATGCCAAGCGACATGCCGATTCCGGGAAAACTCATGAGGAACGCCATGTTCTCGGGGTCGCCAGAGTCTGCGATTATAGCGAGACCGACGACCCATACAATAGATGCAGACAACCCCTGGACCAAACGGCCAACGAGGTAGAGCCACATGGTCTTAGCAAACATTAAAATAAAAGTCGATCCAATAATAATGGAAAGACCACTAATCATCAATATCTGGCGACGCTTAATCTTGTCAGAAATGTACCCAAAAATAACCGAGCCAACGATAAGGCCAACAGAATAAAGAGCAAGAGCCTTGGAGATTGCACCTTGGACTGCAGTTTCGGCAAGGCCAAGACGCTCCTCAAATGCGTAAGGTACAACGGGAACAATGATAGCATAGAGAAAAATATCGGTGAAGATAGCAAGGGTGATGGTGGTCATGATGAACAGCATGGACCCGCGGACCTCCCAAACCCATTCTTTAGACCAACGTGGAAGTGCAATGGGCGGGAGGTGGTTAAGGTCAGTCGTAGTGATGACCTTGGAATCTGTCACAGCCTCATCTTCGACAAAAGCCTCTTTTATGGGACCTGGATCTACAGCAACAGGGCTGTTGTTGATGTGAGAAGACATATGGGGTAAGATAGCAATAGAATTATGCGACTGTACTAAAGACAGTATGACTTGAGAGCTGCTACTTGGGTTTTCTGGGGAAGTACAGTCTTAGGTTATTGTGTTTTAATGTAAAAAAAAAAAAATCTGTACAAGTCCTTAAAAGTGTCTTTAAGTACTTTAATGATTAGATGTTTTTTTTAATTTTTTTTTAATTTTTTTAACTTTTTTAAATTTTTTCTTTTCTTTGGGAAGTACTTTAGTAGCTCTGGGAATAACAAGCAGGTCTTGGCAGTAGTCTACAGAATACTACCAAGAGGAAGACTAAAAAGGTTGAACCTGTGTGCATCATAGGCAAACGCACGTTCGTCATCTGAATTTGGTTTGGTTTTCTTGGTTGTATTTGTAATATTTCCAAGACTTCACAAGATAATTGAAGATTTTTGCCTAGGTTGAAAGGAAGACCCTGATGAATTAAGAAAGTCGATGCGAAAGTAGAATAAGAAAACTTTATTTAAACTTGGAAAAAGTACGAGGGTATGGTTTATTAATGATGGTGATTCATTCATTGTACAGTGTTTTGAAGATTCGACAGATGCATAAACGGATATCGTTAAAAACAGTACAAAGTACCATCGTTGTAGCCATGGCATAAAGTGTGGGTGACTGTAGTTTTTTTTTTGTTTTGCCATCGTTGACCTTCAAAGGCCCTTTCTGCTGACCTGATGATGGCGTTTGTATTGGAGCCCATACCCTTACCTCGAAGAGCCTTTTTGTTTTTTTTTGGGAGAGCCGTATGATAAGAGTGCGGCACTGTGACTCAGACTTTACTGTTCATACCTGTTAATGCCCAGCCGTGTCTGCCATGGAAAACATAATATTGCAACTGGGGATCTTGTTACTGCATACAGATATAAGCAAATTAAATCAGCTATGAAATAAACTAGTTGGCAGTTCCTCATTCCAACTCTTAGAATACGATACTAAGCGACCTGATAGACCAACGGTACCTATTATGATTTCATTGTCATTTACCTGCATACCCCAACTTGCTGTCTTGCCTAAGAAATTAGTCATGCTAGCATGTTTGAAAATTTGACCTGTAAGGTGCTGCCTTATATGGAAGGAAATAGCATGCACCATAACCTTCATCAAGTATCCATCAAATATTCAATCTCATGTACATAAAGAGGTGACTGGACTCGGTAAAAAAAAAAAAAAAAAGAAACGCACACGTATACAAACTTCTGGCTCCATTGACTCAGACTTAAAAGCCAAAAAGCCGGAACATTCTTAGCACTATTCCACCCAATGAGGTCACTTTATTCCGAACGCTTTATATAAGCATGACTAGTCTGTTCTTTACTACTCAGTTGTAAACCATCAACGTCTAATCCCTACATTTAGACTCAGGGCTTTCAATAGAATACTCTTAGCTGCATTAAAGCCCTGGATCTGAAGTGACTTTAAGTATACTTCTAACAGCTCTTTGAGCAGAAATTTCCTCTTGCTTTTACAAATCACCCTCTGGGTCTTGAATTTAGGTAGATTATAATTTTTGCAGGCCATTTCGTCACCAAAATTTACCAACTACATGAAATAAAATTTTTTTTTGCAAACTTGGGTAGTGATACTTTTGAATAAATCCAAAACGTAAAAAATGAAGCAACCCTGAAAAAAAATTTTTTTTTTTTAGTTCCCGGGTTTACACGATGGTAAAATCTCTCTTTTTCGTGGAAGATAGAGGGATTCCATTTCCTCAAAGGTTGTTTTGCATTGTGACAGGTTTTTTTTCATAAACATGCCAACTCTGTAAAAATACCTAATAGCAAATTGCCCGGTTCTGTTGCCGAAGTCACTGGCAAGTTTTGCAAAAGTAATAGGTATAGCTCTCATGTGGAGGAAATATACCCTCTAATCCACAGAGCAGTCATGTGGAAATTTCCGCTTTAGAAATGCCGCCTTGGCCAGCTTTTTCAACCTTTTTGTAAATTTAATATTGTTACGTGGAAGTAGTGAAAGACAACCAAGGAGTCAAACCATGGCCATGCAAAATAGAACAAGAGAGAAATCAAGCTAAGATGTACGTCCCATAATGGAAATCCCAGTATCCTCAGGTAAAGATAAATCAGGTGGAGCGACTAGTACTAATTCTCCCAATTGAATTAGTTCAAAGATATATGAGATCTGAGGATAGTTAGAATCTGATATTTTTAATGCATTGTATAAATGTTGCATGTCTGGTTTATGGTCAATCTCAATCCCTAGGTGCCCGCGCAGTTGACACATTGCAATTTCATATAGGCAAGCACTGTTGTTTCTCAACACTCCTTGATTGTGGTATGAACGTAAATTGGCCATAACTCGGACCTTTTCAAACTCGGATCCTCTCCGATAGAATGCCCGGAAAAATCTGGATTTTACTGACACATGGAATAAATCAAGCGCCTTTCGCGGATCAATATTTCTATCCAAAACTACAAATAAGTACCATAACGCAACATAATATGGTGCCGTGCCTTTAAACTTTGTAAGAATCTTAGAAGTCTTGGAGGCGATCACAATAGTGTCAACAGCTGCGTCGACAATTTCTGGCAAAAGGTTTGGGTTTCTCAATATTCTCTCGGGTCCATTTAAACAGAATATTGACATGAAATTTGACACTAATTTAAAATGTCAGGCCCACCACTGATCTGGCGGATTACTTGATGGTAATCAGGCTATTTTTTTTTTCTTCCTTCACTGATTGTTTGTTAGTCTTCCATAAACCAATACAACTCAAACACACAGGCTTCAGCCCCATCCAATTTAACCAGGTTAGGTGAATTTATTCCGAACGGCCTCAATATGATTATATAATACTAGTTAAAGTCATATGTAGGATCATATGATCATATGGTTACAAAAGTCTTAATATGGAAATGAATATGTCTCGAGACCAATATCCCAATAAGAGTTAAGGACTGAAAAAAGATCTTGGAAGGTGTCACGATCAATTTTCCGGGATATCGTGCAAACCCACGAAGGGGAGCCGCGATGTGCAAGTAGACCAATGGTACGAGTAGAGAGAAAATACTTTTATTCCTTGATTTTCCTAAAACTTCGGGGGGAAAGCTCATATTTATATAATTACTAAGCTACTCAGGTCTCCAGCCTGACATACCCGGGGGATATGCCGACCAGGCAAAATGCCATAGTTAAACAAAACACTCCTCCCTTTCAACTCTGTTGAAACGCCTCTTGACGCGGTGTAGGACATATGATATTGTGAGAGGACCCGAAACCCGCAGCAGTTTGTCTCTGCTATGTTTATTGGGAGTCCCTCTCTAGAAAAGTAAAAAAATAATAATTCTTAACCGCGAAAAACCACCACCCCAACACCGTATTCCAAAAAATCGGTTCCGATGTATTGTGTCGGGCTAATCACCTTCTTCAACTATTAACACTCCTGCAGAAGCTCCTCTGACAGCGTGTAACTACCACCTATCCTTGAGAAGTCTTCGACCGAGGCAAGGCCATCTGGTGGTTCTGAAGTGAGGTCATCGTATCAGACTATTCATCCAAGATATGTTCGCTCTGTGAGACTCTTTATTTAGGATGTAGTCACTGTGTGGGACTTTTATAGCGTCGTTGCGCTGACCACCAACAGACTCTCGTAACCTACCAGCCAACAAATTCATTCAAAGAAGGGAGGAACTGAAGAGGGGATGCCTTCTACCCATGGTTGGCTTTTACCACGTTCTTGAGACCAGACCCAACTCGATTTTGAACCCTTGGGGAGCCTTGATATTTTAGTTCAGTCCTTCAGTAAGGAGAGTCTGTAAAAAAAACACCAACGACATCAGGTACGTCTAAAAGGAACATTGTCCATCTAGAAGTGGCGAAAAAAACAAAGAAAAGAATGAAGGAGTTGGTATGACTTCGTACTCTATGTTCCGGTCTTTTTGAGCGCAGAGATCCGGCCTCTCTTTAATCCTCCGTCTTAATTTCGTACTGTTATGATCTCTCGTGGCGATGCCGTACTCAGGGAAATCTTAAGACTGCGTAGAGAGCAACATTTTCTTCCAGCATTGTGCATTCGTCATGTCAAGTGACGTTATGGATCTATCGTCATGACACTTGCCATCAGCTGAGCTCTTAGGTCTACATTCATGATGTGGACTTGTCTGCGCCCATAGCTGGTCAGTGTGCCACGGATAGTCGTATCCCAGGGATTTAGTTATGGGTGTTGGTACTGTGTCTATACAGTTACCGTGCACACCATAGTTGTCAAGGTTCCACAGCATGTAGTTATTACAGCCTGCTGCTTCGTATCCCCTAAGGTTGATATTCTCGTTATCTAGGTACCTCTTGCTCAGACCGTCACTGCCGCGCATGTTTGATTTATGATTTCGTTCAGTCGCGTTGTTAACAATGAGGCTGCTGGTATGATCCAAATCTATGTCAACAGAAGATTGAGCCCAATCCATCAGTTCAGTATCTCGTGTTCGCTGAACATCGATGTAAGTGGTGCTACCAGTCACATTAAACATGTCGAGACATGTTTGTATTCCGTTGATCGCATTTATGAACCGTTCACCTGTTTCGTTAATTGAGTAAGCTCGCTGAGTATCTGAGATTTCAGTTACAGTTATGTTACCAGGTACATTAGATATGCAGTTTAGCAAAGCTACTGCATTGCTTATGCTAATTGGCTTCATGTTTATTGTTTTTCGATTTCGAGAGTAGAAAGTTTAGAAATTGCGGTGTATTGCTTTAGTTGTTTGATAATCCTTGTGTGATAAGTTTTATTTAATTACTAAGCTACTCAGGTCTCCAACCTGACAGAAGGCAACTAACCTTCAAATTTCACTCTGCTGAACTGTCAGATCATTGTCTCCCACTGGCTGCTTTTACTCTTTTTCATAACTTGAAAAATTTTTTTTATTCTTTCATTCTTTTTTTTTCTCTTCCTCTTCCTTCTCTCTTTCTTTCTTCCTTCCTCCTTCTTCCTCCTTCTTCCTCCTCTCCTTCTTCCTCCTCCTTCTCCCTCCTTCTTCCTTCTCCTCTCCTTTCTTCTTCTTCTCTTTTCCTCCTTCTTCTTCTTCTTCTCCTTCTCTTCTTCTTCTCCTCTCCTCTCCTCCTTCTTTTTCTCTTACTATCAAGAAAATACGGTCTAGTTCGTCAATAAACCAGTCAACAACCCTCTTGATAGCCGTCTAAAGAGAAAAAGAAGTGAGTCATAATTCCATTGGAATTCTGTAGAAAATTTTTCATTTTCCGTGAAAAATGGGCTGAAATGCTGCCAAATTAAACTAGATGTACTAATAAACTAAACTTGTAATTCTGACAGATCTCTCGTGATTCCATTTTATTTGCTGCTGGATCATCTTCGTCACTTCACCGTATCTTGGTCTGTCCCCGTTCCTATTATTACTATAAAAAATTTTTCATCCCTCAACTGTAAGTCAGGATCACGCACCAGATCAATGTTGGCAAGCCTAATCTAACATATGTGCATAGATGTCTCAGTTATCTCTTCCTATTTTCCCTCCTATCAACCCTACCGATAAGCTTACCACTCTGGAGCTTAAGAACGGTACTGCTATCCAAGGTTACTCCTTTGGTGCTGACGTTCCCACCGCTGGTGAGCTTGTCTTCCAGACCGGTATGGTTGGCTACCCTGAGTCTATTACTGATCCTTCTTATCAGGGCCAAGTGCTTGTTGTTACCTTCCCTTTGGTCGGTAACTACGGTGTACCTTCTCGCACTGAACCTGATCCTATTGTTAAGGATCTGCCCAAGTACTTTGAGTCTAACAAGATTCACGTTGCCGGTCTTGTTGTTGCAAGTTACACCGAGGAGTACTCCCACTACCTTGCAGAGTCTTCGCTTGGTCAGTGGTTAAAGGAACAAAACATTCCCGCAATCTACGGTGTGGACACCAGAAGCTTGACTCAGCTTATCCGTAACAATGGTTCCACTCTCTGCCGTATTTTGACCCGTAAGGATGGTGTCAAGGCTCCCTCCAGCAACTGGAAGGATGATTTTAATCAAATTGAGTGGGTTGATCCCAATGTCAAAAACCTGGTTGCTGAGGTTTCCATTAAAAAGCCTGTTACCTATTCTCCCCCCGCTGAGTCTGCCAAGCTCGGTCCTGACGGTCGCGTCATTCGCATTCTCGCCATTGATGTTGGTATGAAGTACAACCAGATTCGTTGCTTCGTCAACAGAGGTGTCGAGCTCAAGGTTGTTCCTTGGGACTATGACTTTAGCAGCGAGCAGTACGACGGTCTGTTCGTTTCTAACGGTCCTGGTGATCCCAAGACCATGCAATCTGTCATTGCTCGTCTTAAGGTTGTTTTAGACTCTAAGAAGACGCCTGTTTTTGGTATCTGTCTTGGTCACCAGCTTCTTGCATCTGCCTCGGGCGCCTCCACTCTTAAGCTCAAGTTTGGTAACCGTGGCCACAACATTCCTGCTACCAACACCATCAATGGTAGATGTTACATCACTTCTCAAAATCACGGTTATGCTGTTGATGTCAACACTCTCTCAGAGTCCTGGAAGGAACTTTTCGTCAATGCCAACGACGGCTCTAACGAAGGTATTTACCACGAAAAGCTTCCTTACTTTTCTGTTCAGTTTCACCCCGAGTCTACTCCCGGTCCCCGTGACACTGAATTCCTCTTCGACGTTTTCATTAACGCTGTCGTTGACCACAAGACTAATGGTGTCCTGAAACCCATCACTTTCCCTGGCGGTCTTAAGGCCGACAACGACCTCAAGCATCCCCGTGTTGATGTCAAGAAGGTTCTTGTTCTTGGTTCTGGTGGTCTTAGTATCGGTCAGGCTGGTGAGTTTGATTACTCTGGTTCCCAGGCTATCAAGGCCCTCAAGGAGGAAGGCATCTACACCATTCTCATTAACCCCAACATTGCCACTATTCAGACTTCCAAGGGTCTTGCTGATAAGGTTTACTTCCTTCCTGTCAACCCTGAATTTGTTCGCAAGGTTATTAAGCATGAGCGCCCTGATGCTATCTACTGTACTTTTGGTGGTCAGACCGCTCTTAACGTTGGTATTCAGCTTAAGGATGAGTTTGAATCTCTTGGTGTTAAGGTTCTCGGTACTCCCATTGATACTATTATCACTACCGAGGATAGAGAGCTTTTTGCTCGCTCAATGGAGGAAATTGGTGAAAAGTGTGCCCAGTCTGCGACCGCTTCTTCCGTTCAAGAGGCTCTTGAGGTTGTTAAGGATATTGGCTTCCCTGTCATTGTCCGTGCTGCTTATGCTCTTGGCGGTCTTGGTTCTGGTTTTGCTGAAGACAATGACCAGCTTATTGCTCTTTGTAACAAGGCCTTTGCCACATCTCCCCAGGTTCTTGTTGAGCGCTCCATGAAGGGCTGGAAGGAAATTGAGTACGAAGTTGTTCGTGATGCTTTCGATAACTGTATCACTGTTTGTAACATGGAGAACTTTGATCCTCTCGGAATTCACACTGGTGACTCTATTGTTGTTGCGCCTTCTCAGACTCTTTCTGACGAGGACTACAACATGCTGAGAACTACTGCTGTCAACGTCATTCGTCATCTTGGTGTTGTTGGTGAGTGTAATATCCAGTACGCTCTTAACCCTTTCTCCAAGGAGTACTGCATCATTGAAGTCAACGCCCGTCTGTCTCGTTCTTCTGCTCTTGCTTCCAAGGCCACTGGTTACCCTCTGGCCTTTATTGCTGCCAAGCTCGGTTTGAACATTCGTCTTGATGAGATCAAGAACTCTGTTACTAAGTCTACCTGTTCTTGCTTTGAGCCCTCTCTTGATTACGTTGTGGTCAAGATCCCCAGATGGGATCTGAAGAAGTTCACTCGTGTCAGCACTCTGCTTTCCTCCAGTATGAAGTCCATTGGTGAAGTCATGAGTATTGGCAGAACTTTTGAAGAGGCTATCCAAAAGGCCATTCGTTCTACTGATTACCAGAATCTTGGTTTCAATGCCACTGAAGCTCTCATGTCTATTGATATTGATGCTGAGCTCCAGACTCCTTCTGACCAGCGTCTATTTGCCATTGCCAATGCTTTTGACAGCGGCTACTCTGTTGACAAGATTTGGAGCATGACCAAGATTGACAAGTGGTTCTTGAACAAGCTTAACAGTCTTGTTCAGTTTGCCAAGACTCTTTCTAAGTTCACTGCCACTTCTTTGCCTTCTACCTTGATTCGTGAGGCTAAGCAGCTTGGTTTTGAAGACAGACAGATTGCCAAGTTTGTCGGTTCTAACGAGCTTGCCATTAGAAAAATCAGAACTGATGCTGGTATTACTCCCTTTGTCAAGCAGATTGATACCGTTGCTGCTGAGTTCCCTGCCTACACCAACTACCTCTACCTTACTTACAATGCTGATACGCATGATGTTAAGTTTGATGACCATGGTGTTATGGTTCTTGGTTCTGGTGTTTACAGAATTGGTTCTTCTGTTGAGTTTGATTGGTGTGCTGTCCGTGCTGTCCGCACTCTCCGTGAGCAAGGTACTAAGACCATCATGCTCAACTACAACCCTGAGACTGTCTCTACTGATTACGATGAGGCTGACCGTCTTTACTTTGAAGTCATCAATCTTGAACGTGTTCTTGATATTTACGAGCTTGAGGCTTCTTCTGGTGTCGTTATCTCCATGGGTGGCCAGACCTCTAACAACATTGCCCTGCCTCTCCACAGACAGAACGTCAAGATTCTTGGCACTTCCCCTGAGATGATTGATAGTGCTGAGAACAGATACAAGTTCTCTCGTATGCTTGATACCATTGGTGTTGATCAGCCTGCCTGGAAGGAGCTCACCTCTTTTGAGGAAGCTGAGGCTTTTGCTGAGAAGGTTTCTTACCCCGTTCTTGTTAGACCCTCTTACGTTCTTTCTGGTGCTGCCATGAACACCGTCTACTCTAAGGATGACTTGAAGAGTTACCTCCAGCAGGCCGTCGAGGTCTCTCGTGAGTACCCTGTTGTTATCACCAAGTACATTGAGAACGCCAAGGAGATTGAGATGGACGCTGTTGCCAAGGACGGTAAGCTCATCATGCACGTTGTCTCTGAGCATGTTGAGAATGCTGGTGTCCACTCTGGTGATGCCACTCTCATTCTCCCTCCTCAAGACTTGGACCCTGAGACTGTCAAGCGCATTGTGGTTGCTACTGCTAAGATTGGTAACGCCCTTAACGTTACTGGTCCTTTCAACATTCAGTTTATTGCCAAGAACAACGACATTAAGGTCATTGAGTGTAACGTTCGTGCCTCTCGTTCTTTCCCCTTCGTTTCCAAGGTTCTTGGCGTTGATTTGATTGAGATGGCTACCAAGGCTATCTGCGGATTTGATGTCGAGCCCTACCCCCTTAAGCCCATTCCTGAGGACTACGTTGCCATCAAGGTTCCCCAGTTCTCCTTCTCGCGTCTGTCTGGTGCTGATCCTATTCTTGGTGTTGAGATGGCTTCCACTGGTGAGGTTGCTACTTTTGGCCACAACAAGTATGAGGCTTACCTCAAGTCTCTTATTGCCACTGGCTTCACTTTGCCCAAGAAGAACATTTTGCTTTCCGTTGGTTCCTTCAAGGAAAAGCAGGAACTTCTTCCTTCTGTTAAGAGACTCCACGAGCTCGGCTACAAGCTGTTTGCTACTGCTGGTACCAGTGACTTTATCCAAGAGCACGGTATTCCCGTCAAGTACCTTGAGATTTTGCCTGAGGGCGAGGATGAGAAGTCTGAGTACTCTCTGTCTCAGCATCTTGCCAACAATTTGATTGATCTGTACATCAACTTGCCTTCCAGCAACAGATTCAGAAGACCTGCCAACTACATGAGTAAGGGTTACAGAACCAGAAGAATGGCTGTTGATTACGCTGTTCCTTTGGTCACTAACGTTAAGTGTGCCAAGCTCTTGGTCGAGGCTCTTGCTATGAACATCACTCTTGATGCTTCTGCAATTGATGTCCAGAGCAGCCACGAGACCATCACTCTTCCTGGTCTCATCAACATTTCTACTTTTGTTCCTGCTTTGACCACCCCTGGTTCTACTAACCTGGCTGAGATTTCCAAGGTTGCTTTGGCTTCTGGTTTCACCATTAACCGACTCTTGCCTGTTGCTGCTGATGGTAACATTGTCAGCGCACGCGAACTGGCCATTGCTCGTGCTAACGCTTCTCAGTTTGGTGTCTTCACTGACTACAACTTTTCTGTTTCTGCTACCGACAGCAACGACACCCAGCTCTCCTTGGTCAAGAACAACGTTGGATCTTTGGTCATTCCTTTTAACCATCTTGCCAACAATGTGAATAATGTCTCTACCATTGCCTCCCACTTCTCCATTTGGCCCGCCCACAAGCCAATTGTCACTGATGCCAAGGATGCTGATTTGGCTTCTATCTTGCTTTTGGCCAGCTTGGGTAACAGACCCATTCACATCACCAATGTCATGAGCAAGGAGGACATTTCTTTGATTTCACTTTCAAAGGCTAGAGACTTGAAGGTTACTTGTGATGCTTCCATTTATGCTTTGTTCTACTCCAAGGAGCAGTTCCCTGCTTGCAGCGACTTCCTTCCTTCTGAGGCTGACATTGAAGCTCTCTGGGAGTGCTTGGATGTTATTGATGTCCTCACCGTTGGTAACCTGCCTGCTCGCATGGCCCATGCTCTTGGCCAGAAGTCTCTTGTTGGTGTTGGTATCACTGATTCCATTCCCTTGTTGGTCGGTGCTATCCACGATGGCCGCCTGACTGTCGAGGAGTTCACTGACAAGCTTTACAACAACCCCAAGCGCATCTTTGACCTTCAGGAGCAGGTCGATACCTTTGTCGAGATTGATCTCGATAGAGACTTTGTTCCCTCTGCCGATGCTTGGTACCCTGTTTCCAACAAGCAGCATAAAATGAAGGGTTTCATTGAGAGAGTTACCTTCAACGGTAACTCTGTTGCCGCAGATGGCCAGCTTTCTACTAAGGAGCCTCTTGGTAAGGATGTTTCTGGTATCCTGGCCTCCCAGGTTAACGCTGCCGTTCCTTCCGAGCTTTTGTCGCCCATTGCTCGTGCCAACAGATTTTCCTTTAGTGCCACTCAAGATGAGCTCAAGGAGCTCCGAAAGATTGGCCAAGTTCGTGGTAGAGAGGCTTCTGTCTTTGAAATTGATTCTCAAGTTGAGCCTGTCAACGAGCCTGCTTTAGTTAAGGAGCTTGCTCCTCCCTCTGCTTTGCAGCAGGCCCTTCTCAAAAACAACAACCCCTTCTTGCGCCGCAACATTCTCTCTGTCCGCCAGTTCACCAGAAGTGATCTTCATGTTCTCTTCACTCTTGCCCAAGAGCTGAGACTGGCTGTCGAGCGTGTTGGTGTTTTGGATCTGCTTAAGGGCAAGGTTCTTGCCACTCTGTTCTACGAGCCTTCCACTAGAACTGCTTCCTCTTTTGATGCTGCCATGCAACGTCTTGGTGGCCGCGTTCTCAACGTTCAGACTCAGACCTCTTCCGTGAAGAAGGGTGAGACTCTTCAGGACACCATTAGAACTATGGCCTGCTATGCTGATTCCATTGTCCTCAGACATCCTGATGAGTCCAGTGCCAGCATTGCTGCTAAGTACTCACCTGTTCCTGTTATCAACGGTGGTAACGGTTCTGTCGAGCACCCCACCCAGGCTTTCCTTGATCTTTTCACCATCAGAGAGGAGCTTGGTACTGTCAATGGCCTCACCATCACTTTTGTTGGTGATCTTAAGTACGGCCGTCCTGTGCACTCTTTGTGCAAGCTCTTGCAGTACTACAACGTCAAGATTCAGCTTGTTAGCCCCCGTGGTCTTGGCCTGCCCTCTGAGCTGAGAGAAGAGCTCCGTGCCAACGGCGTTCTTGGTGTTGAGCATGAAGAGCTCACTGATGAGATTGTCGGTTCTACCGATGTCATTTACATCACTCGCATTCAGAAGGAGCGATTCCCTGATGTTCAGGAATACGAGAAGTTCAAGAACACTTACACTATCAACAACCGTGTTCTTGGTGTTGCTAAGCAGCACATGTGTATCTTGCACCCTCTTCCTCGTAATGCTGAGATCAGTGAGGAGGTTGACTACGACCAGCGTGCGGCGTTCTTCAGAGAGATGAAGTACGGCATGTACGTGCGCATGGCTCTTTTGGCCTTGGTCATGGGATCTGAATTTTAGATAGGCGTATTGCTCTTTTGTTTTATATAATTATTATTTTGTTTCTTTTTATTGTATTTAGACTTATAGATATTGTTTTGTTTTCTTTTGTTTGTCTTCCATTTAATCAAATTTGTGATTTCTGTTTTTTTTTCCAACTTTTTCCTGTTTATGATGGCAAATTTGTCTTATTTACCCTGCGATTCTAACCTCCCAAAACTCTCTCTCCAAAACTTTTTTTCTGTTTTTTCACCAATCCTTGCTAGAACATAACAACAGCCGCAAATACCACAGCTTTTAATAGCAGCACACGGCCGAACAACCCCTACTAGGTTTTACAGAAATTTATTTGAAATGAGCATTAACGGCGATTCATGGTCGCATGGTAAGTACAATTTTAATTTGTGCACGCAGCAGTGTGCTGCCACAATGGGAAGATTATGGGCTAACTCTGATGTAGACCAGTACCCCGCGTCGTCGAGAGACCGCGACGGCAACAACAGAGATCGCGACCGCGACAACCATCATGACCGAGACGGGCACAGGGATCGTGACAGCTACCGCGATCGGGAGAGAGAAAGAGAACGCGACTACCGTCCCCGCGATAAAGATTACAGTAGCAGTCGCAGAGACGACTACCGCCGACGTGACCGGGATACTCGTGACACTCGTGACACTCGCGACAGAGAAAGAGAAAGAGAGAGAGATCGCCATAGCAGTAGTCGCCGCCGTCCACGATCGCGTTCTCCATACCGTTCGTCTCATCGCTCATCACGCAAGCGCTCGCGCTTTGCCAATGTTGATCTGACTAATGTTGTCTCTATCGACAAACGCCAGCGTGCACACTCGCTTTGGGACATCAAGCCACCCGGCTACGAAAACGTGACAGCAGAAATGGCAAAACTCAGTGGCGTTTTCCCGCTGCCCGGTACTGGCCGCCCCGCCGACCCATCGAAACTACAGGGTCTGGTGGCCAACAGCATCAATCATGGAAACAACTTCAATGGCCCCAATGGCAATATTGGTAGCAGAAGCGCTGGCCAAGGAACGGGAATTGTGCTTAATATTCCTGCCAACGCGCTACGGTTGGAAAACTCGAGGAGCGCACGCCGCCTGTTGGTGGGCGGATTCGACGGTAGCATCAGCGAAGCTGAAATCAAGGCGTATTTCAACTCGCTCATTGCGAGTCTGGAACTAGAAGATCCTGTGGAAACAGGGTCATCTGCTGTTCTGCAGAGCTTCACAACGTCTGACGGTGCGTATGTCGTTCTAGAATTCCGCACGGCGGAGATGGCAACTGTGGGCTACGGATTTGATCAAGCATTTTTCCAAGATGATGACAGCAAGTTTGTTATGACTATTCGCCGACCAGTAGATTATATCACCCCGTTTGTGGATCCGCTGCTGCAATCCACTGAACCCGTTGACGACGACACTGTGCGGCAAAAAATTCCAGATTCGAGCCACAAGATCTGCATTGCGGGTATTCCGCACTACCTGAACCAGGCTCAGATCCAGGAAGTGCTGGTGGCATTTGGTCCTATTAACGGATTTTGTCTGGTGCGGGATAAGGGTGATGCCAAGGACTCGCGAGGTATTGCGTTCTGTGAGTTTAAGGATCACAGTACAACGCCAATTGCGTGCCAGGGCCTCAATGGAATGGAGCTGGGCGACAGTAAGCTGCGGGTCAAACTCGCGTGCAAGGGCCTTGATGTGGACTCCTCGTTACTGCCTTTCAGCTCTCTTGAAGGAATGTCATCGCTGGGAAACACCGTGAAACAAAACAATAAAGCTGGAATCCCTTACCGCACGCCGGTACTGCAGCTGCTGAATATGGTGACACCCGAAGAGTTGGTTGACAATACTGAGTACGCTGAGATTGTAGAGGACATTGGGCGTGAATGCAGCAAGTTTGGCCCCATCACCAAGATTGTGGTGCCGCGTCCGGACCCAAAGTCCGTTGGCACGAAACGGCTGATGATCCAGGTGGTCGCGCGCAAGCCCGAGGAGGAGAGTGCCAAGGTCGTGCGTGGCGTCGGCAAGGTTTACATCAAGTTTGAATCGGCAGAGAGCTGCGAGCGTGCGTTCAACGCTCTCAGTGGGCGTAAGTTCTCGGACCGCACGGTGATCTCGAGCTTCTACCCCGAGGAGAACTTTGATTTAGGTATCTTCTAGGCCAGTTTATGGCTTGTGTATCAGAGTAAATATAAGTCTGGGCAGCGTAAATGTGAGTCCCGTATTTTTTTGTCCAATGAACTTTCTTTTTTTTTCACTGTCCAGTTTCCACCACCCAAAAAATTTTTCAGCAGTTTCCCTTCCCTCGACTTTCCAACCCTCTTTGTCGGATAGTAGTAAAAAGCACACCACTTTTTTTATTTTTATTTTTTTCAGTTTCCTTCTGGACGTGCCTATATTTCGTATTTAAGATGATTCGATTCTGTGCTAGAGCTGCTGCAAGAAGCGCCGGCCAGCTACAATTTAAGCGAAGCCTGTTCAACGTCGCCGAGGTCAAGAACGTTTCGCTCCCTAACGGTATCCCGGGCTTGTACACCGCCGAGGGCCTCAACAAGGCCTGGACTTCGGTGCAGTCACACGCAGTCGAGCAATTAAATGGCGCCATTAGCAGAAATAAGGCTCTCTCGGAGGTTGGCGGCGCCCTGAGTCTGCGTGATCTGCTCCTCTTCAGTAAAACGAGCCCCGAGTTCGACGTCGATATTTCATACTACGCTGGCCAGGTCTACAGTAACGAGTTTGCAGTGTCGTCACTGCTGTCTGAGGCCAAGGGCCCGCAGGATCAAGTTGGTCGTGTGAGCTACTCGCAGACACGCGCGACTCCCATCGATATCAACAACACCGTGCAGCACAACAGTCTACTCAAGCACATTGAATCGAACAAGCCCGAAGAAACAGCCGGCCTGATGCATCAGCAAACACTTGACAAGCTGGTGCTCAACAGTTTTGAGAGCGAGGTTTCCTTCCGCGAGCTTTTCCTCACGCAGGCCGAGGCCATTTTCTCCGGCGGCTACACGTGGTTGGTCTACCACAAGGGCGTGAAGCAGCTTTTCCTGATGAACACGTATGGCTGGGGCGTTCCGCCAATCTTCAGCTCGCGGGATCTGCAGAGCTTTGCTAGCCAGGCGGCTGGCGGCTCTGCCGTGACCTCGCAGCCCCCGACCGAGGATTACGTCGTGCCCTTGCTCAGTGTCAGCGTCTGGCAGCACG
Organism: Geotrichum candidum; assembly: GCA_013365045.1. Lineage (NCBI taxonomy): Eukaryota > Fungi > Ascomycota > Dipodascomycetes > Dipodascales > Dipodascaceae > Geotrichum > Geotrichum candidum. Next base: position 296,400 of record QQZM01000002.1, on the reverse strand, counting down.
CGTACTTGCATGACTACGGTGTCCTTGGAAAGCGGAAGTATCTCGAGAACGTGTGGAACTCGATTGACTGGCGCGTTGTTACGCAACGCTTCAACGAGACGCAGCGTGGCGCCTAGACGGCGGGCTGTGCGCTATATACCTGTAAATAAGATAACAAATACATGACTGTGCTAATACTGCTGGGGGAGGAAGTCGTTGGTGAGAAAGGGGCATGCAATACTTATTATAATTGATAGTAGTCCCTGTTTTTTCTGGCGGGCGCATTGAACTTGTGAAACGCCAATTACTACTACTGTGGTAGAAATGAAGGGTTTAAAGTTTTTTTTTTTTGTTTTTTTGTTTTTTTTTTTGTTTTTTTTGTTTTTTTTGTTTTTTTCGTTTTTTTCGTTTTTTTTAACTTTTTTTGCTTTTTTTGTTTTTGTGTCTGCTGCCGCTGGTGCTGCTGTCCACTGACCTTTTCCCTTTTCTCCTCCTCCTCTTTTCGCTTCACTACAGACACACACACTCACGACATCATCAATCACCAGAACAACCACTGTCTTTCTCGACACCACCGCTAGCCGCCTTATATACTACCAGCTGCTCGCATTGCTACTGACTCCGATTGCCCCCTTTTTACATCCACCCGCCATCGATGTCGAACGTCGAAGATAATTTGTCCTTTTCAGCCTCTCATCCAGCCTCATCCTCACTAGCTGCCACCAACGACGATAACCTCAACTATGCCATGGACCTCCTTCCGCAGTCACTCTACAGCGGCGGAGGCATTTCGGCCATGTCGTCACGTAGGCCTTCCTACGCTGCAGAGTTTTCCTCGCGTCCCAAGCTGCTCAATTTGCCCAACCCGGTTGACATTAATAACACCACTCAAAATATCAGTACGACATCTCCCGCCAGCCTCGGACCACTCGCCCCGCCACCCGTTGTCGACGAGTTGTGGCCCCGTTCCGGCGACTATAACATCTGGAACAAGGGTTCTACTGCCCGGGCCTCGCCGCCTACTACCAAGTCACTGTTAACGCCGCCCACCGCCCCCAGTGCCGCTCCTACCACACCTGGTGGAGATTTTGCTTTGGAAACCGCGTTAGGTTCACAAAGGAATTTTCGAAGCGTCTCATTTAGCCACGCTAGAACTCAAATAAATCCACGCTTTATCAATACAACTGCGTCCGCCACCGCTGGAACCGGTGGCAGCAACAGTGCCGGTACTGCTGCGTCGACCGTCTCAGCAGCTGGCCCCGGCCCTGCTCACCCGGGCTCGACTGCCACCGCAACTCTGAGTCCATTTTACGAGAATTCAATTGACGAAACCTCCAACATGCTCAGCCAAACCCACCTTGATGAGCCCAAACACAAGGGCCTCAACCCTACTAACTCGCTGTGGTTCACGCCGGAGGGCAGTGCGTCACGCCGCCACTCGTTTGCAACTGTTGGAATGTCGCAAATGCTGGCTCCAGCACAGCAACAACAACAACAGCAGCAACAACAACAGCAAACTAGACACGCGTCAGTAATTGGCACCACCCCAATTATGCCCCACGGCGTTGGTAAGAAGACCTCGCCCCCCATGGCCCCCATTATTCCCGAAGAGCCTCCGATGTTTGACGATGACATCAACAAGTATTTTGACTCTGATCCCTACGCTAGAAATGCTGGGGTTTTGAATGGAGACCAGACCCCCGCGCCCGCTGCACCCGCCGTGCCGCCACTGGTATCCCATGCGTCGCTGATTTCTGTTCCGTCAAGCAGACTCTACCTTGTACAATTCAAGGCAACGCGTGTGGACGTTTTCTACATTTCTGAGTCGTCAAGTCTCAATGTTGACATCAATGACCTTGTTATTGTAGACGCTGACCGTGGCCGCGATCTGGGTAAGGTTATCAAGGCCAACTTGACACTGGAAGAGGCTGGACATATCAAGTGGAAGCAGCACCAGGAGCAGCAGGCAGCACTGCAGCAAACTCCCGGTGATTCTAGTGCTGCCAGCAATCCCAGTGTCATGACCCCAAAGCAGATTTTGCGGTTTGCGCAACCTGCGGAGATCCAACAGATCCCCAACAAACAGCTCGATGAGGATAAAGCCATCAAGACGTGTACAGCAAAAGTTCAGGAAAAGAACCTGTCCATGGCCGTTGTCGACGCTGAGTACCAGTGGGATCGCCGGAAACTGACGTTTTTCTACTCTGCTTCTTATAGAATTGATTTTAGAGACCTGGTGCGTGATCTATTTAGAATTTACAAGACACGTATTTGGATGTGTGCCGTGCATAACGGCGGCCAGATCAAAGCCCCAGCTGCTCCTGCTGCGCAGCAGCAGCATTCACAGCACTCGCAGAAGAATCTACCTCACCATCACCAGGCCCAGCCGATTATGGACATGTACCGGTACCAGTCCTACTCACACCACCAGCCACCACAGCAACAGCAGCAGCAGCAACCTCTTCTTCCGCCACATGTCTCGCAACTCCATCCCCATATGGGCCCACAGCAGTATGGTGGTGGAAACAACCAGTGGCAGTATGCCAATAACCAGATGATGGGCCCGCCGGGCCAAGCACCTATGATGGGCAATAATGGCATTGGCGGTACATATTGGCAATACAGCCCCTACTCTGGTGCAGGCCAGCCTCCACAACAGCAACAGGCACAGCAGCCTCCGAACATTCCAGGTGGTGCTGGTAATGGTGCCAGCACTGCCGGCCAGTATTATTAGACGACTTAGCGCATAACCTGTTTATCACCGGGCGGTTCTGGGTATGATACAAGCACCGTACAAAACCCCCCACATGGCTAATAAAGAAGAGAATTTTCAGAGAATAAAAAAAAGAAGAAAAACCCGATTAAAAACGCAAATATATATAAATACAGAACAGCCGGCAAAAAGACAGAAAAAAACGAAAAAAACAAAAAAAACTAAGAAAACAGAAAAAATGAAGAAAAAAAAAGAGCAAAGGACACAAGGCCATTGAGAAAGGTGTTTAGCAGAGGGCGCGTAATGAAGAGTCGATACTACTATTAGAGCTTATGAATTATTTATATAGTACTTATTGTTTATTTTTTTTTTCCTTTATTATAAATTTTGATTGATATTTAATAAATCAAACAATAGTTTGAATTGGTTGTTTATTTTGTGTATTTTATCATGTATGTTTTGGACACGCGAAACTGACGCGTCGCTTACATATGTCACTTGTTTAGCATACACAAGAAGCTCCGCGGTAAGGGCAGCGACCACTTCCAAAAAGCGACGACGTCGACGATGTTTCCTTTCTTCTCTGCGACCTGATCACCTCCCTAGCTTACGACAAGCAAAAAAAAAAAAAAAAATTGTCTAAACTCTACGACAAGTTTCACTAAACAAGCACTGCCAAACTCCACCCTATAGAATACCCAGGCTACCCTGACTAAAACATCAAGTTGATCTGGGTTTCAAACAACGAAGGGGAACCCTATCAAAACCAAGCACCGTCTGGATAAATTTTCATTGGCGCGCGCGCCATCACACGCCCTTTGCATCACCACCATCCATCGCGTTCCCACGCGTCAGCACTGCCATCAGCGCCTCATCCCCCAGAGATGTGCCTTCACCCATTATCGTCGGCATCTGGAAATACCAGCAGCACCAGCACTACCTCGCAGAGCGTCCCAAAGCTACCCAAACTAGGCACCTTTACGGGCAACCGCTACTATCCCTCATACAAGGGTAGCAGTAATGGTGGTGACCGCCATCAGCATCAGCAGCAGCAGCGGTCATCATCAATCACGATGCCCGCGTCTGGTAAGTTTGTCATTTACCGTGACACCGATGGGTCAGGAAAAACGGGCGCATCGGCGACACCGGCGACAAAGGAACCATCGGCTGAAAGGAAAGGGACACCTGCATCAGCACCAGCCCAAGGGGCAGCCTCGCCTATTGCCCAGCTCTCTGTTGACAAAGACGGCCGAGCCCAGATTGTCTTTTGTCCTGGCAAACCTGCATCCTCATGTAACAATGGCAGCCATAGTAGCAAAACCAATCATAGCAAACGCGCTGGTAGTGGGCACAGCGGTAGCACCGGGAAGAGAGGCCCGCTCTCCCCCAAGAAATCGGCCATCAACCGTATACCAGGGCTGGCTGGGGTCACGGGTTCCCGCGACTCGCTCAAGAACCACATTCTGCCGCCGCCTCCGCGCACATTTACGGTTCCACACATACTCAAGCGTAAGCCAGACGCCAACTCTACCCGCAACGGGAAAAGCAACAGCATAAGTAAAGCGATGCCGACCGCGACGGCGGTTCGCAGTGGGCTGGGTATTAATAACAGCGTTAAGGCCCCGTTGGAGACTAAACCTACAAAGCCAACAAACAGCAAAATGCCATTACCAGCAGCAGAAGCTGCCCTAGCAGCTATTATTAACAGACGCCGGAACCGTATTCCGCTGGCTGCGGCACCCGTGTCTACTTCTACGGCTGCTGATGTCATCCCAGCGAGACCTGATTCTATTGCTACTAGCCCACCGAGTACAGCCAATGTTGTGGCAGATGCTAGCTCCCAAGTCACCGGACCGCGACTGCCACCGGCCCCATCACAACTACCACCAAAACGCAAGCCAAGTCTAGCGTTAGCACTTGCACAGGCCACACGCAAGCGCCCGCACACGCGGCGACTGCAGCAGAAGCGACGCGAGCAGCGGCGGCTTGAGCGCGGCACCAGCGATGTGTCATCATCGGCCTCATCCTCGTCCTCATCATCGGATGAGCGCCGTGACCAGAATAAAAATGGGTTTGAAGAAGAGGATGACGAGGAACTGAACCTTGACGACGAAAGTAGTGACAGCGAAGAGGGACAAGAAGGCCAGGAGGGCCAGGAGGGTATCATAGAGGGCCTACTGGCCCTACGTGAGGGCAACTGGCGGTAGCCAGCTAAGCTGCTAGTTCCTGTCAGTCTTTTGCAGAGGCTCTATTTTTTTTTCTTTCTTTTTTTTTTCTTTTTTTTTTTTTTTCTTTTTTTTTTTCTAATGTAGTTAATAATCCCTGATCTACTGCGTATAGACTTCACTAATATTGTTATTTAATATATAAACAAACAAAAAAACAGCTACAGTGATTAACCCAGAAAAAGACACGCAAACAAAATGAACTAAGCTACCCAACTTACAGACAGACTTTTTTTTTTTTTTTCTTTCTTTTGTTCTTTTGTTGTACCTGGTAGCAAAATGTCAATATGGACTGTTAAACTACGCGGTGGTTTTGTTTACTTGTGCTTACGCGGGGCTCTTTATTTACCGACGAGATGTTTGACTCGCGTTTTTATACGCGTCTGGTACGTGTGTCTTACATAATCACCACTGTAGCTGCGTCTTTTTTCCAGATCTAAAAAAGGGTCGGCAGCAACCATGTTGAAGTTGACAACACCCATTCCTTTTAATACATGAGAACCTAAATAAAAAAAAAAGAAAGAAAAAAAAGAAGTAAAAAAAATACAGTGGTGGATAACTGGAGGCCATGCAACACAGAAAAACGAACCAATTGGAACCTGTACGATGGAAAGAAACAATGCGTACCATTGTGAAGGATTCCATGGGCAATTGCGCGTGAGCTATAAAAGGGGATTATACAAAAAGACATGAAAAATGATAATATAGTAACAATAATAGGAACTACGCACACACCAATGCTGGCATTAATGTGCTTTACATGTTCTTTTGTCAACCATCCACCATTTCTTACTCTCACCCCGGTGGTGGTGATTAAGGCATGTAAAATAACACGGGCGTGTGTTTTTTATTTGCTGCAAAGGGATTTTTAAAAGAAAATTTTTTTTCCATTTTTTTCATTTTGTTAGGAGACCATGGTTCAGTACTTAAACAAAATAAAATCCGCCAAAAAAAATTTTTTTTTTTGGTTTTTTTTGGTTTCTCAAAGTTTCGCTTAATCAGAATATTTGTCAGCGCACGTGATTTTCATCTTGGTTTTCAGGAACTTAGAACCTGGCACTTGAACCATAGAACTACCCACGCTTTTGTCTCATGTCTGCCAACCAACACACGTCAGCAACAGCGTCGACTCTGGCGCTGACACCGTCAGCCCCAATCAAAACCACCACCACCGCCACCACCAACACACTCACTCCCTCAAAAACCACAACCAGCATCGACAACTCTGTCTCCACTGCCAGCACCGTGGCTGATTCTAGGGAACAAATGTCCAAACCTGCCTTTCAGCCCGCGCCGGCTGCGTCTGTTTCCACCCTCACGCCTATCAAGTCCGAGGCTGGCCCCGCCAGCTCCCCCTCGGCACCCGCGTTTCGTGCCGCATCGGAAGACCACAAGAAGCGAGCCCCACCGGTTTCTTCTTCTGCTGAGCCGCCTGCCGCCAAGAAGATCAAGTCTGAGCACTCGGGTCTTGCCAAGCACCAGATCAAGTTTGCCCTAGCCTCGCTGCGCGCCGTCAAGCGACTGCGTGACGCGAGCCCGTTTCTTGTTCCTGTTGACATTGTCCGCTTCAACATCCCCACCTACTTTGACTACGTCAAGAAGCCAATGGATCTGTCCACTATGGAGCGCAAAGTGTCTATCGGCGCGTACCGCTCCGTCGAAGACTTTTACGCTGACATGGATCTGATCGTGTCAAACTGCGTAGCTTTCAATGGGCCACAAACCGAGATTTCGCAAATGGCGCGCAACATGAAAGCATCCTTTGACAAGCACATGCGGAACATGCCGCCGTTTGAAGCGCCGCCACCCCCGCCACCCAAGCCAAAGCGAAAGTCATTCACGTCGTCGACGCTTCCAAAATCGCAGCGCGTCACGTCCGGCATTACTCCTAAACCTGTAGATACCACCAGCGTTCCCCACGCTGGCACCACTTTTTCCAGTAGCACCACTACCACTGGCTCTAATAATAGCAATAATAACACCAACCAAAACAACAACAACAACAACCCTAATAGCATTGGTAGCCTAGACGCCGCATCAAAACCGTTTGCGCCCCACCCCTCAGGCATGCCCATGATCCGCCGGGATTCGACCATCGATGGCCGGCCCAAGCGCGAGATCCACCCCACGCGGCCCAAAGAAGTGCCTTATAGTGATGTTAAGCCGCGTCGAAAGAAGTATGCAGCCGAGCTCAAGTTTTGTGGCGCGGTCCTCAAGGAGCTCATGAACAAGCGCCACGAGACTTTCAGCTTCCCCTTCCTCGAGCCCGTTGACCCTGTCGCGCTCAACTGCCCGGACTACTTTAAGATCATTAAGGAGCCCATGGATCTCAGCACTATCTCGACCAAGTACAACACAAACCACTACGAAAATGCACGTGAGTTTGAGGCTGACATTCGCCTCATGCTCCGCAACTGCTACAAATTCAACCCGGAGGGTTCGCCTGTGAACCTGATGGGTCATCGCCTCGAGGCCCTCTTTGATAAAAAATGGGCTGAACGGCCTGTGACCCCCTCGACGCAATCATCGCCGTCAGATCCAGTCTCTTCGGCCAGCGGCGGTCTCTCAGACGCAGAGTACGATTCCGATGATCAGCAGGCGATTGCGGCTAACACTACGATCAAGTTCCTCGAGGAGCAACTTTTGCGGATGCAACAGGAGCTTGACAAAATGAAGCGCGAAACGGTGCGCGAGTCGCGCGAGCGCCGGGCTAAACTCCTGCCTCATACGACCTCGCACAAGAAGCCCAAGCCGACCGCCGCGAAAAAGCCCGTGAGTAGCAGCACCAGTGCCAGCAACGGTAGCAGCAAGTCGGGTGTATCGGCCCCTGAGGCTGCACCGAAAAAGAAGGCGCCAGTCCGGCGCCGCAGCAATGCTGCCTCAGCCAAGCCCGCATCAAACGGCAAGCCGGTTGAGGTCACGTACGAGATGAAGAAAGAGCTAAGCGAGGCGATTGGAACGCTTCCGGAAAAGAAGATGATCCATGTGTTGACAGTCATTCAGGAGAGCATGCCCCAGCTCCGCAACACGGACCAGGAGGAGATTGAGCTTGACATGGACACACTTGACCCGGCCACTCTGTGGAAGCTTTACACCTACGTGGTGGCGCCTAAGCCCGCGTCATCGGCGCCGTCTGCCTCGTCTGCAGGCGCCGCCACCACGAGAGAAGCGGATAGCAACGGCACCAGCGGTACTACAGGTGAATACAAGCATCAGCAGCACTCCAAAAAGAAGACCAAGCCACTCTCCGACGCTGAGCAAAGCCGGCAGATTGAGCAGATTCAAAAGAAAATTGAGCAATTTGAGCGCGCTGAAACCGGCACCCCGAATTCTGCCGCTGCCATTCTCGATATGTCCTCATCGAGTGACGAGGATGATGATGACGACGATGACGATGACAGCAGCTCTGAGGAGGAGTAGGAGTAGTAGTAGTAGTAGTTAAATGGGCAGGAGGGTCTGATCCGCAGCAGATAGATGTAATGTATAAATGTAAATATTTGTTTTTTTTTTGTTTTATCATGCACGTAATATCTCGTTCCTATTTTTTGGAATCAAATTAACATCATATATTTATTCATTAAAACCATCCAACCGTTTTTTTATTTTTATTTTTTATTAACTTTTTTTTTTTTTTCTATTTTCCACTTGGCAGGATCAAATCGCTTTTATACTAATGTTTTTCCTCGCTAATTTCCAATTATAATTCTTTCTTTCCTTTTTTTTTAAGATCATGGTTGCGCGTCAGGCTGCCTGTCCAGGTGATTGACAATGCGCTCAAGCACAATGTACAGAATGTTGACGCGGGCCTCAAGAGACAACACGCGGGTTCTGAGCTCGCGGGTCTCGGCCGTGAGGTGTGTCGTCGCCGACGACGACGATAAGGGTGTGATTTCCACATGGGGAGGCTGGAATGGCGTGGAAGTATTCTCGTTCCCAATCTGGTAAAGGGTGGGTGGTAGGTCCTGTGGCCATAGCTGTGCCGCGGTGTTGGCAGTGGCAGTCCCGTCCGCCGTACCAGCATTGGGGGTGGACAGACCCGAGTGGGGCATGTGACAGCACGGGCATACGGGCCATCCCAGCATCGCGGTCAACATCTCTTCGGCAGTCGGGCCACCTTCTGCGGGGATCTTCTCAGTCGAGGGGCACATCTCTTCTTGTTCCCACCACGAGTTATCTGATGGCAGGGGGGCTGCCATCGTGGCGGCGGTAGTGGTCTCGAAACCATGAGTAGTATCATCCATGGGGACATTGGGCGTGGGCAAAACCGCGGGTTGTGGTGTAGATCCCTCCAGGTTTGTCGGCAGCGGAGTGGCCGCTACGCCTGCTGTTGCAGCTGTAAAATCCAGTCCTGGCGATATTTTAAACCGCCGCTGCCGCTTTCGCATCTTGTACGCCAGGATTGGCGATTCGCCGTTGCTGCTTTTGCGAATATGATTTTCATGTCTGGTACAGCCCAGGGGGGACGAGTTAGTAGCTCGGCTGATGTGGTGACTGTTCCAAAAGCTACCACTGCCACTACTATTATTATGTCTATTATTACTGCAGCTTTGGTTTGTCCATAGTGAGGGTATATCAACTCCATGGGAGGCAAGCTGAGAACGCGACAAGCGCAGCAACTCGCGGCCATCTCGGCGCCGACGAAGGGATTGATGGGGGCGCTCCTGCGACCTTGTCCTCTGCGGGGTGTGGTCCCGGTAGTCACAGAATGTGTGCTGATCAAAGTTCTCTTGTGAACTCATTGTTGTACCCTTCCTTTTTTTTTTCTTCCTGTTCTAACCGCAGTGAGAATATAATTATGTGCGTCTGGGTGTATGGATTGGCAATCGTAGGTGGTAGAAAAAAGTGAATTGAGAATAAGAAACCGGAACGTGAAAAAAAGAGGTTTTTACAATCCATTACTATTAATTTGTTTATACATTTATGTACTCACTTACTGTGGTATGGTGTATGGTAGTAGTTTGGCAGCACTTGTTGTATGTATGATTACTTTTTTTTTAAAAAAAAAATCATCACAGAGGCTTTGAGTTACAAGTGAAATGGGAAATGGGGGTGTTATTGGCTGTGTTAAAATAAACTAGTAACAACAAGAAGAAAGTCGCTAAAAGAAAATATTTAAATAATATGCAACATCCATAATATTACTGAAAAGGCTTCATTGTCCTAATATCTAAGCGTCACAAAAAGACAAAAAAAAAAGAAAATTAAATAAGATAATAATATAAAAAGACCATTTAGTTCGGGATCATTTTCTTCTACAAGGCTGATCAAGTAGTCGTCCTGTAATTTGGAGGTTCTACATTTGATGGCCCCAACCTCTCCACTGACTCTGCCAGTGTGTCAAGGAGAACCCCCTCCAAGATTGCCACTGATACCTCAGTTGGAGGGCAAGGCTAGTAAAACTTCGGCAAAAGCTGTGCTGTTAACCTAACTGTCAGTTGACTAGGTTGCAGCAGTGAGTCAAGAACTTTAGTCACATCGCTTCAGTGCCCTTTTTGCCATTGAGGGTGCTGGGATCAACTTACGGGGAAGGTTCTCTCAGGTAACTATGTCCAGACTCGCAGAGGGCGGCAGCCTTTCAAAGTGTGACAGGGCAGTCTTCTGTCTAACTGGTCTCTCAGAAGAGCTGTGCTAACTGCTCGTACTCAGTTGCTGCCGCCTAACTAGACTAATAAAGGTCCCTCTTGCCAGCACTCCAAAGTACTTCTAAAGCGAGGCCCCTGCCAAGCGCCTCTCCTCAGCTACTAAAGGAAGATGCAATATTCATATTACAAACTGACTAAAACAAGAATAAATGATGTAAATAAAATAAATCACAAATGAAACTAAATATTAAACTACAAGCAGAGTTTTGGTGGTGTTAACTCTTACAGTTTTAAGTCATGGAAACGGAGCCAAGAGCCATTGTCTATTTCCAAGAACTGTTCATATTTTCATATATGTGATGATCCTTTTTCACAATAAAACAAAAAAATAGCATATATGTGTATCCATGTTATCTTTATTTAGTATCTCCAGCAATGAAAATGAGGTCGAAGCGTGACGATAAATGGAGGTTCTCAAACCGCCTGTTGACCTCCCTTTTTTTTTTACAATGAAAAGGTTGGCATGAAATAATAATAACAACGCTTTAGATAGCAAAATAATTTGCTAATTATATCAGCTACCATTGCAAAAAGAGGATTCAAGTCATTACCTCCATGTGTAGTAAGTTGCAAAGTCTGGTCACTGAAAGATTGATTAATGTAATATTAGTTAGGTTTGAATACTCAATAGATTACAGTGCTAGACTACGGCAATACTTGATAAAAACAAAAATCGTGAATATATATCACAGTTGTTGAACATTGAAAGCTCATTTATCGTTGAACCAATCCGAAGATCAGCATCGAAAAGTCAAACATAGTCTTCAGATTTCATACTCTTTACGATTATCTATACACACTTAACATGGCTACAAAATTCAATGAGTTCAGAAAAAAAAATTCAATTTAATAAATATATAGAAGCAAGATTAAATTAACAACTAAAACAAAAGTTAGCAAAGAAACAATACGATATGAATCCATGATTCTGGCAAAACAACAACAAAAGTTCCTTTTGGTAAACAGCTCATTTTGAAGACTGAAGGTTTACTTTCTTTCAGCATAATTGCTATGCGTGGTGCATGAAACTGTTTAATCACAGCCATCTACCAAAAGAAAATTCTGTTGCAATTCATCCAATAAATGTGAAAAATATTAACTTACAGTTAAATTAAACTGAGCTCCCACAGTAGTAACAACCAAACAAAATGTTATCAAAAATAAATCTAAAATAAATTAGTTAGCATTAGGTTTCCGAGAAGGGAAAAATCCCCATTAACCAAAAGCCAAAGGACAAAAGTGTAATCCAACAAAAAAGATCAGTGTTCAAGCAAAAACAGTGTTGTTTTCTCCAGGAGTTTGTCAGAGAGATTCCCAACTTGATGAAAATCATCATTATGATTGATTACACAATCTTCAAGGCTCTGGTTTAGTTCAGGGATGGTTATCAGTACTAGGTATAGAAAAACTTACCATAATGTCTGGTTGGTGTTGAAAAAAAGAGAGAAAAAGGGAAAAAAGACAATACAATTTTTGATTCAATTTATAATTTTTGTTGAGGGTTAGGGGTTTAATTGTACTGTGTTAGGGTTTAATGTAGGGTTTGCATCCTCAATAAAGTCTCGATGGTCACGTTATCTTCCATTTTCAAACACATAAACTGGATATTTAAAACTTAGGCTCAAAAGTAAAAGTTTATATATAAGTACTAAGTAAAAATAACTAATGAAATTCCACTTTTAAAAAAACGTTCAGGTTTTTTTTTCAAGGTAGGTGAAAGTACTATAACTTATAAAATCACCATAAAAGGTGGTTTTCAAATATCTACAGTTGTTTTAAGACCAAGAGGTTTTGAGATGACTGTTATAGAAGCAAAGAATCTATAATATATAGATAATCAGTTTACTGCCCTTACATCAAATAGTTACAAACACAATTATAAAACAAACTAACATACAACATGAATCCCAAAAACATTCGTCTCTGTGAGGGTGGCAAGATAATTGTATTAGTGCATGTTATAAGTTTAGATGTTTGATGGCACGAAATTCTCCATGGATCTTTACATGTGTTAAGGGAAACCTGTGATACATAACACCCAGTAAATAGATACCAGAGATTGATGCTCAGTGAATTTTTAACAAGCTGTTTTAATCAACCGAACCACTAGCAAAGAGGTTGTGGTAATGAATCTACGCACTTGGCCACCACTCCAAGACCTTTCTTGATATCAAGAAGAATACTGGGATTAATCTCCAAGAATATTTTTCTCGAGAAATTTTGCCCTGCAGGATGCAAAGGACACTCCCTGAGAATGCACTCAACTGAACGCAGTTGACCACATACGTAATAGTTATTTTGCTCACCGATGTATCTCATTTGAAAATACTTGTCCAAAATTCTCTGGCCCGTATGAAGCAGAGAAATATTACAAAAGGCATGACAAGGTACGGTCATGAAAGGTTTCAGGGGATTCTAGGTACTTTACTCTATACAGCTTCATCTGGGTTGTGGACTTGTATTAGCAGAGCTCACATACTATTCCATATGATTCCCATTCATCTTCTGCAAATTTTCGTGAGATTTCTTATTGCAATAATACTCTGACTACTTCCATAAGAATTATTTTTTTATTAGAAAAGTTATATTTTAACTCAAAAATATACTATACATAATTACTAATGAATCCCTGAATTCAGAAATTGACTAATCCCCTACTCCTGTTTACTTTCCTTCTTCAATTGCCAAATAGCATCAAACTGATCCAAGACCGTCTTTTGCAAAGGGATAAACTCAAACCCTAGGCGAGCATTTGTCTTGGAAAAATCATATGCTAGCTCAGCAGTCGTGTTATGGACGCCCGGAGTACCTGTCGCAAGATCAGCCGCTTCAGTGGAGCGGTCCTTATGGATAATGTCGGCAATAACTTGGCCATCAGCAACATGGGCAACCAACACAGAGCGTTTATTATCAAACTCCGGATTAGAAAGACTTCTAACATGGGCGCGTGCAACGTCACGGACATCTACATTGAGGCGGAGAAGAGTGGGTATCCCCTTTGTATCATTGGGTAGCTCAATCAGCTTTTTGGTACTGGAAAGAGAAATACCCAAGGTCTCGTAGGTCACTTCATGAATGGGTGGACCATAAACGGTTGGGAATAAAAATGTACTGATTGAAAACTGTGGCTCAACTGTCTTCTGAAATTCCCAGACAGCACGTTCAGCGTACGTTTTAGATGCCGAGTACGCATCATCCCAAGATTTATCAAGCTCCTCGGGATCATCAGAAATGGAATGCCATGAGTCTTCGGTTAAGGTCTCATTTTCAGGAGGTGAACTGATGTTAAACGCAGCAACAATAGAAGAAGTGTAGATGAATTTTTTGATGTTGGGACCATATTTATGAGCAGCCTGGAGAATATCCTTAGTTCCCTCAACAGCAGGAACAAAAAGATTCTTGTAAAAGTTGTCTCGATAGGTAAATACGGGGGATGCCGCGTGGATAACGTACTTGATTTCAGGATGTGCTTTGAAAACTTTGATAAAAGGGCTCTCGTTTCCGTTTGCAGAGGGTGAAAGATCAACAATTTCATACTTGAATCCGGGGTAACGACGAGCAAGCCAATTGCCCTTTGCTTCACTTCTGACAGTGCCAATGATGTTGTAACCCAACTCAAACAGCTGGCTAACAATATGGGTCGCCACAAAGCCCGAAGCGCCAGTAAGAAGAACTGTCTCAGCAGTAGTTTCAGTGTATTTAGAGGCGCTCATTTTGGAAGTTGCAAAGGAAATTTTTGGATATCGTTTTGTTGTAATTGATTGATTTTGTAGATTGTTGAATTGAATTGAAACTACCGACGGCTTGGACAGCCCTTTTTATTACTGTTTTGATACTTGATATCATTAATAATAAAAATTTAGTAATAACGTTAATCAAAAATATTAATTTAAGGTGATTTCAAAGCAGCATTGTATATTTTTCCAACGTTTGCATTTCCTAACAATTCCGCGTACAACAGTGTCTTGTAAAAGCACTCCTCTACAATGTTATCAAGCAAAAAAAATAAAAAATAATGATGAGCATAATGATTAAAATTATTCAACTACAAGTCCATAACTTTGTGAAACTGTGCCAAACTGAGAACTGGTGAGTGTGGCTATGTTTCCATAATTATTATAGGCAAATTGATGAACCCAAACAAATGCCGTTCCTGTCTAAAGTTTACAAAAGCTTCTCCGCATCAACATTTTATGCCCACTTTTTTGACACTCTGTTTTTTGTATTTCTGTAACTATCCCATTGGTATTATAAATTATGATTTATAATAATGCTGCAATTGCACAAGTGGTGTTATTTGTTTCGTAGTTACCACCCTCTTCAGTCAGGCAGGAGTTAATACCTCCCAGTCTCTTTACATTCGTTTCTGCGGCGCTAAATCAAATTTCATCAAAATCTTACTTAATAACACTAACAAGTTCTTGAAGATTACTGAATACTATAAACTTGTTATTTCTTATTATACCAAGTAATTTTTCTCCATCGTCAGTCTTGATTAAATTGAGAAATTTGGCCTGTGAATGTGGCTTTAATATGGCAGAGATAAGAACCTAAGTCTCAACTATCATTTTTGAATCTGAAAATAATCAAGAAACAAAGTCGAGGTTAGGCTCAGTTATCTGTTTAATTAGTTTCTATAAGTTCTAATACATTCCCAGCAAATATAGTTACCCAGAAAATGTTTCCAACTTTTTCTGGGAAAAGGTAAGTATCCTGCTTATAAATTTCAGGTCTTTATCAACACTATGGTTTTACTTTAAATTCAGGATTATCTAAAACTACGTATAACTATCTAGCAAGCAATGCCAGCATTCATAGCCTTGCAAGGTTCAAGTTTCAAATCATATTATTCCTCTAAGTCTTGGCTTTTTTTTTTGCAGTGACTTGAACAAGGTAATTGATAATTGAGAAATTTATGTCATTATATATGACATGGTAAGCATACTTTACTTGAGGATCAAAACTATTATTATTATATTTCAATTTATAGATGGACAATTGATTTATTGTTATTACAGTCAAAGTCATAAAACAAATAACATACAGACGTTAATTCTAAAACATTTGTCTTCATAAGGCTGGCCAGGTAGCGATATTAACACTCATCATCAGCTCAGGCAATCAAGGGTGCTGGATTTTCCACGAATAATTTTATATGTTGAGGGAAACCGGTGATACATTACACCCAGTAGATCAATACCAGAAACCGATACTGAATAAAACCTTAACAAATTGCTCTAATCAAGCTAACCATCATCAAATAAACTGCTTTAATAAATCTAGGAACTTGACTACGGCTCCAAGGCCCTTGCTGGTATCAAGAATAATATTTGGATCAGGCCCCGGAGAAACTTTTCTCAACAAGTCTTTCTCTACGGGATCCAAAGAACACTCCTTGAGAATGCACACAATTAGCTCCAGCTAGGTATACAAGTAATAATGATTTCGCTTATTGATTTATCTTTTTTGGATATACTTCCACAGAAAATCGTGATCTGTGCAAAGCTGAAACAGGTCACTAAAGGTATAACGATGCATGGTACTCATAAAAGATTTTAGTGGATTTGAGTACTTTCCTTCATATAGCTCCTATTGGGCGGTGGGGGTAGTATCAGTCGATTCCACCTCGTATTTCATAATCAGATTGCCATCTATCGCACATAGCAACATGCAAAGTGCCTTTCAGCTTTTGCAAGGTTTCGTGAAATTTCTTATTACGATAATACTTTGGCTACTTTCATGGTGACTCTACCACCTAGTAATGTCATCAATAAAATCGAGAGCATGAGCACTAGCCTCTCTAATGTTACGATACAGAGGATTTGTGTAAATCAGAAACAGAAGCGGCGAGATTGGCAAACCCTGGGCACTACCGAATCCTCATGCCTCGATTCTATTAAATTATCATCAATGATCAGGCTGGTCTTTGTCTGCTCAAAAAGTTGTTCATTAAGTTCCCAGAGGCCTCTGGGAGATCCATTCATAGCATAGTTTACAGAAAAAAAAATAGCATCCTTTTTTGATAACTTGGTTTAATGAGGCTGACAAAGGAAGGCTCTGGCTTTGCATTACAGGTTTCAAATCTTCATTGCAAAAGTTTTTCCTGTGAATAGCTTCGGATGTTGAGAAAAGGTTGTACTACACTTGGTGGAACAGGATTAAACATTTACGTATTATAAAATCTTGGCACGCAGCTCCGATTAAGTGATTCATCAAAAAGAAAGCCATGGCAAGGCACCAAAAAACTTTATTCCGAAAGGAAAATGTTGTTTTCTTTTTATTGGCCCAGAGATTTAGATTTAACAAAGGCATTATTCCACTGTATCATGTACTCTATAGAATAGGGTCCTCAATTTGTTCCGGTCATGTTCAACTGTTCGCTGGTTAGGATCATGGATGTGCGTCAGGTTTCATCTAATCTCCGTGTTATTAACGGTGAAAGAAGTGACTTTGCAAGCACGAATGTTAACTGTTGATCCAATTATCGGAAAATTTAAAAAACAACAAAGAAAACTAAAGGTTGAATAACATTTCATGAATTCTAGTCCAGAATTTAAAAAGTTGCAGAAGGAAATACCTGAATTGACACTACTACGTGGCTAAAATCTAAGTTATACTTATGCAATCAATTCGTTTAAAAAAGATTTATTGAGTCAATTAGTAATGTATTAAGAACCAAAAATTGTCGGTAGCGGAAATCAATATAGCAAGTTTGCTGTCCTTAGCTTTGAAAAGACAGAATTTGAAATGCGGAACTAACTAATCGCCGCAATTTTTTGACACAAAGTTATTCCTGATAATAAATTACAAATATTCCAGTCCAAAAATACTGTAGTCACCTGCATGTAGCTATTTAAAAGTGAGGACAATGATTATCTATCTAGTCACTGGCACATGTAGTGCTGATATTAAATTACCAATGTGGTTTTAATAGTCAATATGTACATGAATACCTGTAAGGTTACGAAATAGCAAATGAGATAATTATTTAGTTCTTGTCCTGCGTATGATTATGCTTTTTTTTAAGTCCGTGCCGTTGCCAAGAAAAAAAAAACTTTCAAGGTTCCGGATTTTCAAAATAAACGAGATTATTTTGAGCGTCTGTAAGATTAATGGTTATTAGAAACTTTGTGTTTGTTTCTGTCTCTCTGAGTCATTGTTACCGCTATCTGTATGCCGATTGCAGCAACCTTGGTTATTGTTCAAAGGCTGATAGTTTGCGTGGTATTAGAAAATACATGCTAATTTTACTACATCCCACATCAGCTAGTTTTTCGATACCACCTCTCTCAATGATATTTGTTTCTTTTCTTGATATCTAACGTCAGTGAACTGGTTTAACAACAAATAAATAAACACAAGGATACAATGCTATCTTCATTCAGGGCTAGCAAACAACAAACAAAAGGTTTTCTACAATAGCCATCAGCTTTACATAAAAATACATTGTAGTAATTTGATACGGGTCACCAACATCCCTTTCAGCTCGGATGATGGAACCTTTTTTTAGTCCCAGCTTTCCAGCCAGTAGTGACGGGTGTAGATTTTGGTTCATGCCATTGAGGTGGTGAGATAAAATACCGCGATAAGAATGTGGCCCAGAATAATGCGTTAAAATAGATCTAAGAAATCTCCGGCAAAAAGATTTATAAACACGAAATCAATGACCAAATAACCGTTATTGTTCGTTTTCAGTATTGTCACAGCACAGTCTCGTCTGCAACAGAGCGGCATTGACACACACCCCACTAATATCAGGCTGTGAAAATGACCCACCTACAGGTCAAATAATCAATTGTCAATAAATAGAAAGACCCCTTGAGACTAAACATAACTTTAACTGCTGTACACGGGTGGAATCCCAGGTAATTGTATGGCAGCCATCCATTCTATGAAAAGCGTTGAATCCAAGCACAGTCAAAAGGAGTCTCTTAAACCCCTGAAAGTTTTGTCCAACGACAACATGCAGCGTTCAATCACAAGGTTCGCTGTGTAATCGCCACGCCTGCAACGCGATTCCGGCACAGCCTCACTGCAAGACACAACGAACAAGTGCTCTTGCCGCTCAAGTCAGTACGTAGGACGCTCAACAGTAGTAAACGTTTAGATTCATAGCTGTAGGACAATTAACTCCAATAACCACAGTTCGTATGCTTCTGTAAGTCGCATCTCTTTACCACAAAGCCTTGAACCTAGTAATTGCGTAAAAGAGCCAGACACGTGACAGAGATTTAAAAAAAAATAAAAAGGGGAAAGGCACGAGAAGTGAGTGAGGCTGTAGCCAAAAAAATAAAATAAAACTGTCAGGACAAGGAGGGTACAGTACCAAGGAGGACAGTATATTTTCATGTTTAAAGTTTCTACTTGGCTTTCCACTACGGATGCTGACTAAACAAAAAGGGAAAAAAACACACAGTAAAATCCTAAAACAGAAACGAAATTGTTAATAAGGAAGTCACGTAGCCCTCGGAACTTAAGTAGACCGAGAGTTTTGATTCTGCGGGTGTCTGGGAAAAAAACCCATTCCGGAATTCCGCGTTTTCTGGTTTTCTTGTGGAAAGGTGGTTTCACGCCTACTGGACACAGGGCTGTCTATAGCAAACAATATAAGTTCCGTGTTTTGTTTTCCCCCTGGGGTGTACTATGGGCTTATCAAAAGTATGTATAAGAGACAATATCTACGCCACCACTGGCCTCCAAACAGGTAGCTTTTCGAAAGAAGAAAGAAACCGATACCAAGGCTTGTGAGTCAGTAGAGAGTAGTGACCCTGCATTTTTTGAACGCCGGGCCGGCTAGCTAATAATAATTGAATCCGTGAATCCTGCATGAAACTAGCTTCTACCAACTCGTAAGGCGCTATTTTATAACTCAAGGTGAGCTGCGCCAGTTTTTTTTCTTTTTTTTTTTTTCTTTTTTTTGGAATTTTATTTTTCTGGAAGGGCAATTGGCCACAGACTCCAAAGATGAGTGGTCCAGACTTTGCAAATTCATCAACAATAGCCTAAATTCTAAGTTTGGAATAAGAAAGTTCGTAGGAAGAAAAACCGGCAACGGAAAACCATGTCTGAACTGGATTTACATACAAAGATCATTAAGCCACCAGTACTCTTTCCTTGAAATATGTATTTTCCATGAACATGATTTTTATTGAACACTGGTAAATAGTATAAAGTTTTCGATTGAGGGCATTCATCTCCCTCTGCAAATGATAATGGCAGCTACTGTACCGTCTTGGATGTCTGGAAGTACCGCATGAGACAAAAATCCTCAAATTCAAGCAAATCAGCTGCTCGTTTAACTTGATTCCCTGGGGTTAGAGTATATAGGATTATTGATCCTGTGAAAAGGATGCGTAACAAGACAAAAGTCTGGGGTTTGTTCAAACTGGCAGTTGTTGTTGTTGTTGTATACATACAACTTCAAGTCACGACCCCCGTTCTTGCCCTTGGTTTAGTTGGTGCCAAGCATGACCAAAATTGGAGATCAAACGTGCTTGTAATCGGTAGCACTAACGCAAAAATTAGATGAAAAATCACGGGTCTTAGAAAGAACCGATCTACGCTGTCCAACGTTTTTGATAAGCCAAGCGATTACAAATGGACGATATTTTGAAAAAAATTAAAAATCTTTTTTTTAAAACAAAAAAGCCATTTTATCCAGGTTTTCCATTTGGCATTATTAGGTAAACACTGAGTCATGTCCATTTTTGTAATTTCTTTGGAAATAAAAGTTAATCTATTTAGTAGTGGCATAACCCCATTTGGGAAATGGATACGCTGTAAAGCAAAACAAGACGTTCCTTTTATGGACAAAGACAGCAATATTATGGTGGGCTATAGGTTGGCTGGTCTTGTGACTTTAATAGGCTTTTATGAACTTCATTTATGACCCGTACATTCTTGTGTATTAACCATGGTATATACCACCATGCTAAGGCACAACGGTATCACTGAAGAAGTTCTCCATGTTTTTTTTTCTTCAAGTGACATAAGTCATTTGAAGCTTTAGATAATTTCAACCTCTAGAATAAACATACTGAATCAATTATTGAAAGCTAACTAAGGTCAGAGTATTTCTAAATCATACGGCAAAACATAAAAAGAACTGGGGGCTAATTACAAAGCAATTACAAACGACTGCCAATTTGAGTAATAAAGTCACGCTAATGTATCAGACCGATGAACAAAATTGCAGTTGGATCGCTATAATATTGATTAATCTGGGATTTGAAACCAGCAAGAATCATCGTGGATGGTTTAGTAGGTTAGCTATACGTACTTTTATAGTATACTGGCTGCATGTCGTGCCTTTGAAGAGAAGAAAAAAGAAGATGGGAGAATTTCCATGGATAGTATTCAGGGTCTTAAAACTGTACCCCGTTTCTAGTCAATATAAAACCCAACAACAGTAGCAGCAGCGATGAACCAAACGTGCAGCTGCCAGAATAAAGTCATTTTATTCAATTTGTTAATGCTTTTGGGTATCAGCTTGGATTGCATCCATAAGCATTTCGACCGGTAATAAGTAAGACGCGACAAACTCCTTACTCCCCTTTTCTTTTTTGGCCCTCGTTTTTTCAGATTCCTTGAGGCCAAAAAAAAACAAGGGGTGTGTAATTACCGATCCAGTCAAGGGGGTCCTATGAGCCAGCCCCCGATTGCGACTACAGCTTGGATCAGAAGTGAGTTGACCCGTGGCAGAGGTGCACGGGTCCGGGTACCGACTGGATAGATAGATAGATAGATAGATAATCAGTTTAATGTCCTTACATCAAATAGTTACATACAAAATTACAAAACAAAATGACATACAAAGAAGACATGAAATTTCAAAAACATTCGTCTCTATGAGACTGGCAAAGTAGCGGTGTCAGCGCGCGCAATGAGTTCAGACGTTCGATGGCGCCGAATTTTCCATGAAAGTATCCATGTGCTAAGGGAAACCTGAGATACATAACACCCAGTAGCTCAATACCAGAGATTGACACCCAGTAAAACCTTAACAAGCTGCTTAATCAAGCGAACCATCAGCAAAGAAGTTGCGGTAATGAATCTAAGAACTTGACTACCGC
>QQZM01000002.1:192768-274759 GCA_013365045.1 Geotrichum candidum | reverse complement strand
CATCAGCAAAGAAGTTGCGGTAATGAGTCTAAGAACTTGACTACCGCACCAAGGCCCTTCTTGGTATCAAGAAGGATGGGTACCGACTGGACTCGAATATAATATTGTTAATTAATAATATAAAAAAATTTTTTTTTCAAATGCTATTTTATCAACAACGGTTGGCACCATGTGGAAATAAACTTTGAAACCGCCGTACGCCAGGTCTTTATTTGCTCTTCTTGGGATTCCTCCGGGAGTTTATAAATTCCGACCCTCGTTTGTAAGCGTCAAGTGCCTGACAATAACCATCGTGGCCTCCTTCACGTTTTCTTTTCTTTATTCACATTTTTGGTTATTTTTGGACCTAAAAAATAAAATAAAAAAAATAAATAACCGTGCCAGCGGTAATGGACAGCTCGGATTTCTCCCAATGAGTAAGTTGAGATGATTGGATCAGGTTCCAAAAATAAAAGAAAAAACAAAGGGTATGGGTTTATTACGTTTTGGGCAGTAGCATGATTTACCTTGGTACGAAGGTCTCAACCTTTGGCAGCCTGTGGACAAAATAGGAAAACGCAGAACAAATCAAGCTTTTAATTTTTTTTGCTTGGTGTTTTTTTTGTACAAAAATTCAAGCCATTGAATTTAACAGCCAACGATGATGGGCACGGCATTGCCGCGCTCATCAACCGCGAGAAAGAAAGAAAGAAAGAAAGAGAGAAAAAAAACTTGGCTTCTTGCTTACGCTTTGACGGATCTACAGTATATTTGGATTAATTTCTGGTAAAACCGAAGGATGGGCTAAATGTAGTCATCCGCAGATGTCAACTAAATAGAAAACTTTGAAGTGTATCCCTTGTTAGAAAATCGGGTCTCAAATACCACACAGTGCCAACGAGGCTGGTTCAGTCTCTTTTCTAGCACCACGAGGATAGCCTGGCAGGCGTGATCATGGTGAAGAATGTGCATATGGTTTTTTTTTTTGCTTGCCTCATTTTTACTACAGTTGTTACGTCGAAGTTGTTTGGCCGATGACTTTGAGACAAAATTTGTCCCGATCGAGTTTGGCCAGCGGAACACTTTCTTCACGGGGTTTACGTTGCACGGCTCAAAGCATTTGGAGATTGTAACATGAGGGCCAGCCCTTCACGGAAAAGACGGCTGTACCGCATGGTGCATCGGATTAGTACCACGAACACGGTTTATTTCTGCCGTGTATCTCATTACTACTGAATACAGATAAGTAGGTAGCGTCTGTAAAATTTTTTTTTTTTACTTTTCGGGGGGAGACTAGCTTATGATTTTCGTCCACGACTTCCATGCGAGCATTCAAATCTCTCTTTCCTAAAACAGATTTCCATTTCCGTAGGGATTTTTTTGTTGTCATGCAAAGAAATCAGCTGTCGGGTGTTGTTTGATCGAGCAAGCATTTCCGTGGCAGCATGGTTGAATTCTTGATGAATTTAAAAAACGGAAAAGGTCACACGGAGTAACTATTGAGACAAAGCCCATATCAAAGCAACAGAACACCGTGTCTAAAGTTAATCTATAGTATTATTCTTCTAATTAAGAATCAGAATACTTGATCAACTGGCAGGCTGTGATAAGAAACAGTATCGGGAGGTATGCGCATGTAGGGGGGCTGAATTCGCCAAAATTAAACTCCCTAAAATGGAGCAAACGTTTTGGGATGAAATCTGGCCATTATGGTATATATTTTTATTTCTATTTTTTTTATTAAAATTTATTTAATTTTGTTTAAAAAATTTTTTTTTTCAAGTTGCAGTGAATTCTGTAGTGACTTGTTGTTGAAAACTCGGAATCTAAAAAAAAAAAAAAAAAAAAAAAAACCATGCAGATCTACTCATAATGCCGTTATCAGCCGAAATATAAAGTAGATATAACCGCGTCAGAGATACTGTTGCACAAAGACCCTTTTTCATATGATAGGGCCATTGAACGTGAGATTGTGTGTTATATAGCAAAGCTCGGAGTAAGGGACCGGCGGAATACTAAATATTAACGAGTTAGAAACTAACCACCAAGGGCCATGGTTATCTAGACATTCAAGTAATAATAACAATAATAATGATAGTAAGAATAATAATAATACCGTCTTTATCTCATTAGTATTGGCTTTCAAGGAACTCGACTTGTTGTCAAGTGCCATTAATGTTTCAGATGACCTGTTAATTTTTGTTTTATTTATTTTTGTTTTATTTATTTTTGTTTTATTTTTGGTAGGTTGTCGTTTTAACTGTACTTTTTTTTTATAGGAGCCCCCACTTCTTTTGGTAGCCGCGGCCCCCAAAAGTGCCATTTTAGGCTTATATCCGCTATGCAACATCGTGACAAGAAAGGAAATAAATAAATAAGAGATAGGAAATAATACTTAAACTATAAGGGCGGTAGCACCGGTGCTTATACGCCGTCTTTTTTTTATAACATCTTCCGTTGTTCGCCGATTCTCTGACTCACCAACGGGGGTTTATTTTGCCGAGTGACATTCCTGACTGTCAGACCATTCTCAAAAACGATACTGAGATACGGGTGTTGCTGGAAAAAAATAGGAAAAACAAACTTGTGTGCTGCTCCGTAGAACCGGCGTTCCGTCTCTCATTATGTGTACCTATGGTGACAACGGCACCCGGGTCTAAAGAAAGCGGAGCAGCCCCCACGTTTATTTCCCTGGCGCAACCTTCGGGTCTTAGAACATCCGACATGCCCCAACCCTGCATGGTCATCTACTCTTTTATGCACACAAAATTAACAACTGACGCCCAGGAAAAAAAGAAAAGAAAAGACAAAAAAAAGCAAACATGACTCTAATTTCCGTTTATTTGTCATCACCACAGGTAAATACGAGGATACATGATTTTATGTACTAAGAATGGCCATACACGGCAGTATCTCCCAAACAACAGAAAAAGGGAATTAATAACAATAATTCAACAAATTTTTTTTTCTTGACTATATTTAAACCCTTGAATTTCTCCTCTCTTTCTTCCTTCTCTCTGTATCATCATTGCACATCACACTCTATCATGGCTACTGAACCATCTGAAAAATCCGTTTCGTCGGCTTCTGCCGATGGAAACCAAATCGTCAATAACACTCCAGCGATTGCAAAAACTACCTCGAATTCCTCGGATCCTTCGCAGTCATCAGCGCCCATCAATTACTTTCAAGATGACGAAGAAGCCCAGACAAACGATATTTCTCGTATGAAGACAAACGAATCCCTGCAGGAACAAGATAATATTGCCCGTATTCTCACGCGGCGTTCAACCAACCGTGGTCCCATTCCCACCATGGGCGGGGACAGAGATTATCCACCTGAGCTCGGCGACCAAAAGATTTACCAGGTCGACTTTGACGGCCCTGATGACCCCAACCACCCCCACAACTGGCCACTTTCCGAAAAGCTCACAATCTGCGCCGGCCTTGCCGTGACTACTCTCACTGTTGCCTGGGGCTCTTCCATTTTCTCTTCCGCCATCGTCTACATCACCAAAATATACCATGTTGCCAACGTTGTCGGCACCCTTGGTATTTCATTGTACGTTTTAGGTTTTGCCTCGGGTCCTGTCATTTGGTCTCCCCTCTCCGAGCTCTACGGCAGAAAGATGCCCATTCTTCTCAGTTCTTTTCTTTTTACTTGTTTTACGTTTGCTGCTGCTACATCCAAGGATCTGCAGACACTTTTGCTCTGTCGCTTCTTTGCCGGTTTCACTGGATCTGCGCCTCTCACCGTCGTTGCTGCCGCCTTTTCTGACATGTTTGGCAATGAAACTCGTGGTAAAGCGCTTCTCATCTTTTCCGGTACAGTTTTCACTGGCCCTTTGCTCGCGCCTGTTGTTGGTGGTTTTATTGCTGAATCCTACTTGGGCTGGCGCTGGACCATGTACATTACCGGCATTATGGCTGGAGCCTGTTTCGTATATAATGTCTTTTTCTTGAAGGAGACCTATCACCCTGTTATTCTTGTCAGCAAGGCCCGCGAGATCCGCGAGCGCACTGGCAACTGGGGTGTCTTTGCCGCACACGAGCGCGTTGAGCTTGATTTGAACACCATTGTCAAGAATAATCTTACCCGTCCGCTTGAAATGCTGGTGGTTGAGCCGATTATTTTACTGTTGTCAATTTACTCGGCCTTTATCTACGGTATTCTATATCTGTTCATGTCGGCTTACCCGATTGTTTTCATGGAGGGTTACGGCATGGGCCTTGGCGTTGGTATGCTGCCTTACATTGGCCTAGTTGTTGGCCAGCTTCTTTCGCTCGTTGCAATGATGGTGTATTTTGAACCCCAGTACAACAAAAAACTTGCTGCCAACGGTGGCAAGCCTGTTCCCGAGGCTCGTCTCCCTCCCATGATTACCGGTGGCATTGTTTTCCCTATTGGTCTGTTCTGGTTTACCTGGACTGGTAACTATCACGAACATGTGCCCTGGATTGTGCCTGCCCTGTCTGGTCTTTTTACTGGCTTTGGTTTGCTTTCTATTTTCTTGCCCTGTATCAACTACATTGTCGATTCGTATCTCTTTTTTGCTGCCTCTGCTTTAGCCGGTAACACTTTCTTGAGATCTTCATTTGGCGCCGTCTTTCCTCTCTTTGCTACCTTTATGTTTCACGGTATGGGCACCAACTGGGCTGGTCTTTTGCTCGGTCTTGTTGGACTCGTGCTTGTGCCCGTGCCGATTCTTTTTATGAAATATGGTAAGCGCATCAGAGCCCGATCCAAGTATGCTTTTGTTCTCAACTAAAGAGATGATTGTGTGTGTTTTTTTTTCTCTCTTCTCGGTTTTCTCTTGTGTTTAAAAAAGTTTTTTTCACTTGCATTTTGTTTCTTTCCGGACGTTTTTTTTCTTTCTAAATCTCATATGCGTGCGTAAAGCGGACAAATTTCATTCATATTTATATAAACATCTCCCATGCCATATATATAATTAATATCATAATATACAAGTTAATCTCTCCCATCTAAATGTGAATAAACAGAAATGGTGTTTTTTTATTGAATCAAGATGTTGTCGCTAGTAACGAAGGTTGCTAAAGTTGACCTATATTGAAAGAAAAAAAAGTTAAAAAAACCAGCAATTATACAATACGTTGCGCATATTCAGGGTTTAACAAAGGCTCTCGAAATCCCCATAAAACAACATGAAAATAAGTATTTCACTATTTTTTTATTTTCTAAAATGAAATATGTATTAGAACCAAAAGTTTTTAACACACACAGGCACGCGAAAAAAGGAGGACAAGCGCCCTCCAAGATCTTGACCATGTCTATGGTGTTTCGTATATATAACTCAATTAAAAAAAAAAAAAAAAAAAAAAGGTTGCGCCCTTCCCAATTATAGATGGATTTAGTCGTTCGCTTCTGACCCAAAAAAAGAAGTTTTACTGTGTATAGATAGATGTACACCCAAAAGTGGGGTTACCAGGTAGCAACCTATAGTATCATCAGCCAATAGTATATATACAGTAAGTTTTAGGTGATGAAGACGTTTCCAACTGGCCTAAACTCCACTGATCGGGGGTAGTATGATGTTTTTGTATCCTTAAGGGGGGATTCCTCGCTTCTAGGTAGATTTGAAAAGTTTTTTCTTTTTTTTTTTTTTTTTTTTTTGGGATTGTAGCAATGCTAAGGTGTTTCCGGGGAAGATTTAGAAACAAAAATGCCATAAGCGGGGTGAAAATTAAATAATAAATTAAATAAATTAAATAAATTAAATAAATTAAATAAGACGCATTAACTATAGCGGCTGCAGTTTTTCCGGATGCTAGTTTGTCAGAGCAACTTCAATCACAATAGTATCCCTTTTACAATCACTATTATACTCAAGTATGAGATTTTTTTCCAAAAAATGGTGTGGTCATTACTATCCGAATTTGAGTATATCAACTCTGTTCATTTTTTCCCTCAGTAACTGATGCCTAGATCCAGAAACTCTCAAAATACCTCTGTGATCTTATGTCGAGAAGTCTGCTACTAGGATCCCTTTTTTCTTTTGCAAACTGAAAACCACATTTGCTATTGCTTGCCCGTGAAAGTTTATATAATGATGGCCTCTAAACCTATTACATGTTTAAGCTAGGTTCTAGTTTAGCCCGGATCTAGTTGGTCAAATTAGTAGAAATAAAAACATTGTATATAATACTAAAGTCATACGACTTTCATTTCAAGTAGTAATATACAAGTATCAGTACTTTTTCCTAAACTCTATGCCACGTGACCCAGGCCTTTTTTCAATTTTTCACCGTCGATGGCCGCTCATCTCGACCCAACCCTGATCGTTGATCTCATCACAGCGAACTTTTAGACCGCCTGTTAATACTACCACCCAAATACACACTATGACGGCTGACGACAAGTATCTTTGCGTTGAGTGCGGTGACCAGCCCTCCGAGCGGCACTGTGCCGAGTGCGACGAGGACTTTTGCTCCGTTTGCTTTGACTATCTTCACCGCACCGGCACGCGCAAAACCCACTCAGTGCTAGCACTTGACCACCCCCACGCCGCGGCGGCGGCAGCAGCTGCGCTCGGCGGCGACATTAACGATGTGCAAATGGCGGATGCTGGCGTTCAGAAGCAGTCGCAGTCTTTGCCCACCCCCGACGAAATCAACAAGGCCTCGGCTGCGCTCATGGCCGCGCGCGGTGACCGCACCTCAGCCGACTCGAGTGAGCTGCTCGAAAAAATCAAGGCCCAGTGCAAGTACATCCCTGTGCGCCTCACCACCGAAGAACGTAAGCTGTTGCGTCTGCTTGAGGCCGCCCTCAACGTCTCCGAGTACACTGACAAGGTTGATATCCTTTCGTACACGGCCAAATCCAAACGTATCATTACCCAGCTCAAGGAAATGTGCTCAATCCTCGCGGGCCTCGTGGTATCCACCAACCTTAACCTGGGCAAATCAATGTTCTTTGAAGCTTCGAATAAAAATAACGCCGAGTGGTTTAAAACCGTGTTTGAAATTGGCCGGCGCTACAAAATCATGAACCCAGAAAAGATGCGTAATGGATTCGGTAAACTCATGTACATGATTATGGACTCGCGTTTGCCTGAAGTCAAGAATGCTCTTGAGTTTGATTTTTATAAGCCAATCGTGACCGTGCATTCATTCCTCATGGAGCGTGGCGGCGATGCTGTGCTGGGTGACCCGCTGGTGCTGCAGGCTGTAGTGGAGATTGTACCCGAGGGCAAACCGCGCCCGGTGATCCAGGCCGAGATCAAGCGCAAGGAGGACGTTATTCGTGAGCTTGCGGCCAAACACGCCACAGATGAGCTCTCGTGCGAGGATATTGCCCAATGCCTCTACTCCATTGGCGATTACCACGCGTACCTCCGCGCAAACCGCCACCCAGTGGAAAGTATTCTCAAGCTGCTCACCAAATACTTTGACCCCTCGGGCATTGATGGCGAGTTTTCTCTGGCCATTTCCTACGGCCGCCGCGGCGCGCGGCTTTCGCATGACCATTCCAAGCAGTACCACTATGTACACCAATCACTGACTCTCTGGTCACATATAATGCGTGACATGTTCACGCTCTGGTTCCATGCCGATGCGGATCTTGCATCGGACCGCTACCGCTACAACCTTAGCGACACGGGTCAGGGCCTTAACCGCATCAAGCCCTGCCCTTATGTAAACCGCTCCATGCAGGTCATCATCCAGCGTACCATGGACCGCACCGGCCATAAGTGGATCGGCTCGTCGGTAGTGCACCTTGGTGATCGCGCGGTGCCTAACGCGCTTTTTTTCCTTGACAAGTATACCCAGGTACCCCGCATTTTGACGCCCATTTACCTTGTTATTTCCAACATTGTCAAGGTGTGCAAGGACCCCTTTATCCATAACTGGATTACATCCCAATTTGGTGGCGTGGACGAGGTGATTATTAAGATTCTTAACGATTTCTTTAAACATGGATTTGATGGTTCTGGTGCCGACAACTTTTATGATGCTGGCTCGTGTATTGACGGCCGACTCACCAGTGCTTGGAGTTGGGCCAACCAAATTTCCAAGAAGGATTATTATAAGGTGTTCCTTGTTTGTGGTTTTACTGGTTTTGATGGTTCGGATGGGTTCTAAAAAAACAAGAAAAAAAAGAACTGGAAAGCATACCATGCTTTTTTTTTTCTTTTTCTCATTATTATTTGGTTTAATTTATTGGTATTATCGTATAGAAGGTTAAATGTAATTGTATTCTAAAAAGAAAGCACCGAAATACATGGTTTTTAATGACAAGTGGAACTGTGCGAATGCTTCGGTTAGAGAAACTAACGCGAAGAAAGTAGCAGGACTCCGGTCTCAACCACTGATTTTTCTAACACGGAATCCTCAAGTATGATAGAATCATGATGAATCTGTCTTCCGTACCGGT
Source organism: Geotrichum candidum (assembly GCA_013365045.1). Classification (NCBI taxonomy): domain Eukaryota; kingdom Fungi; phylum Ascomycota; class Dipodascomycetes; order Dipodascales; family Dipodascaceae; genus Geotrichum; species Geotrichum candidum. Next base: position 266,385 of record QQZM01000002.1, on the reverse strand, counting down.
TCAATAAAACATCTGGACTATGTTAAAGTAATTCGCATCTCCTCTAACCTTTTATGATAGGTATGGGGCAGCACGCCTCTTTCCTGATTCTCCATACAGGCCTCCCAAAAAGTATGCCTTCATGGGGCACAATTCAAGACCGATATTGTCAGAAATCTGCCCTCTTGTCAGCATGATAGCGTCAGTAAAAACAAGATCTATCAAGAGGATCAAGGATTTTGGTCATATGAAAAGAAGAATATAACGGAATGGATTTTTAGCTCACCAGTGCGGCGATAACTTGATTTAATGAATGTGGTCGATTCCCTCCTAGCCATAGAAACGATCATTTGTCTCCGAATAAAAGAAAGTAATCTAAATATCCATTTGTAGAATATCTTTTTGTTTATAAGCTCTGAAGGTGGTGTCACGCTATTATACCTGTCAGCGGCTGTGCCAGGGGACCAGTTTTGCATCTGATGAGCCTCCCTTATATATTAGTAGGGGATTTCCAACTTTTCCAGCTCTTGGTATCATTTCCTACGCTATTAATAACACAGAGAAATCATGAGAAATGGGATGGACAGCATCATTAGGAACTAATCCTATTTTTTTTTTTTGTAAATTCTTCAATTTTGAACACAGCCTCACCCAGATTCCAAATGTCATTTGGGAGGATGTTGAAGGTATCGATATAGTAAAGGTACAAGTCAAAGAGACAGTGAAATAAACATCCCATCACTTTCCTAGGTTAGTTACATGTCTAAGTACCTAATAATTTTTAATTTTTTGTATTTGCATTGAGACAAGAATCCCAGAAGCCATCTGCTCCATAAAGACACTGGGGTGCCGAATGAGAAGCTATTGCTCTTCAGGTTCCTGGCCAGATTTCCCGTCTGAATCATACTTAGACAGGTATTTATTTGAGCTGAAAATATCAAATGCCCTTAATATTATGAGAGCGATCGATTTCTTTTTTTTTTCCGGGCAGCCTTTCAAGATTCTATTACCTGCTTCTGGTCTTCAATCAATTTGGGAGGGGTCCCTGGATTACTACTGTCAAACCCTAGATGGCATTTCAAGTCCACCCCCTGATTGGGATGTTTGTAACATCCGCTCTTTTATGCTGTAGAGAAACTATGAAATGGCATTTTCAATTATCATTTTCAGTTTCATTTTCAATCACATTTATTTTCAGGGTTTAATATACAAAGGCTAACATATATAAATGGGTAATAATAATAATTCTTTTTTTCTTTTTCGCTTGTTGGCTAGTTAGCGGACTCTCACTTATTTCTTGGTGCGTTGACCATAGGCCTTGGTGGCATAGTCACCATCAATAACAATAATATCCTCGGGACGGTAGTCGTTCTTGCCAGAAAAGTAAGATTCAAGAATATTCTTTACACCATTGGCATAGCGGACCTGAGCATCAAGCGAGGTACCCGAGATATGGGGGGTCATGGCGTTACCAGCTCCATACTTGTTGCGCATAGTGCGCCAAGGGTGGTCCTTGGGGGCAGGCTGAGGGTACCAGACATCACCACCATATCCGCGCAGCTGGCCAGAGGCAAGTGCATCAGCCACATCCTGGTCAACACAAATGGCGCCACGAGCAGTGTTAACAAGCCAAGCGCCGCGCTTCATCTTGGAAATAAGCTCCTTGTTGAAAAGCCCACGGGTCGACTCGTGCAGTGGGGCATTAATGGTTACAATGTCAGCCTGTGCCAGCATCTCCTCAAGTGATTCAACGCGGCGGGCACCAATCTCCTTCTCGAGCTGGGGGTCGAGAGGCTGGTAGTCGTAGTAGAGCAGCTCCTTGGGGTTAAAGGGTACCAAGCGCTGCAAGACACGGGTGCCAATGCGGCCAACACCAACAGTGGCAATAACCTTGCCCTCAATGTCATACGAATCCTTAGCCACGGCAGCAACATCCCACTCACCAGCAACAATCTGCTCGTGTGCTGGAACAAAGTTGCGGACAAGGACCAGCATCGTCATGACCACATGCTCAGCCACAGACTGGACGTTGGAGCCAGTAACTTCAAGAACGCCAATCTTGCGCTCATTGGCAGCAGCAAGATCAACGTGATCAGAACCAACACCAGCAGTAACGCAAAGCTTGAGGTTCTTGGCTTTGGCAATACGCTCACGGGTAATGTAACCGGGGTGGAAGGGAGTGGTGATGACAATGTCAGCATCGACAATCTGTCTATCAAGCTCAGAGTCTTCGCCATCCTTGTCAGATGTAGTAACGAGCTCGTGGCCCTGCGATTCAATCCACTTGCGGAGACCAAGCTCGTTTTCAGTGGTGCCCAAGAGCATGGGCTCGTCAATGGCGTGGGAGCCAGCAGAGTAAAGGACAAGAACGATTTTCATTGTAGTAGTTGTTGTTAAAAAGGGGAGATAATTGAGTTTTGTAAAGAGGATATTTGCTTAATTGAAAGATTAAGTGAGTTTGTTGATGATGAAGGAAAAGGTAAGAACGAGATGGATTCCAGGTTTCTTAAATACTTTTATTCTTCTATTAATTAATATCATGCTTCTAGAGAAAGAACACCGGCAGTATCTTGAAACTGATGGTGTTTGTGAACTCTTAGGTAAAAGTTTGAGCTGACAATATTTCACTCGCGCCCTTTGGTTCAATGGTATAAAGGGACGTCACCGGCAAAACCTTGGCCGGAACAACAACCAAAATTAACAAAATGAGCAAACCCAAATAAAAGCCACTGCGGCTTTCAGCTTGACTATGCGTGGTTTGTCTTGATTTATTTCACTTACCCCACATTTACCAATAACAACAATAATAATACACCTCGTTTTCTCAATTAAGATAAAACGAGCCGCACAGAATGGAAAAACAAGTATGCGGGCTGATTTTATAATTCGGTATTGAGCGTGCCCTTTCTAAACCTCCAAATAGACAAAACATAAGAAGAACAAATACTAAATGATTATTAAACTTTTACATGAATATCTTTTTTTCTTTCTGAGAGTGTCTGTCCTTTGCGTGCGGTTAAAACGGGCTCATGTTGGCGGCACTTGAATGTCATGCATGAGGTTTATTTGTTTTTCAGAAACAATGAACAAGCCATAAATCAATGACAACTACAATGTCAATTATAACCAGCATCAACCGTGGTATGACATACAACAAAACCTAAAAAAATTCTACTTTGTTTTATCCAACCTTGGTTCATCTTGGTGGAAGTAAACTAAGGCTCTGGCTGTAAGGTAGTGAGAGCTTGTCAATTATCTACTGCTACTAGCTAGAAGTCGCAGTGCTGAAGACCATAAAGAAGAAGAAAACCCCAATAATCTCTCATAAACGTGTGGGTAATATTGCAAATGAAGACGTCATACGCACGATTCCTTTTGTCTATTCAATCAACTCTGTGAGATAATACTTATCATGTCAGAATTGTACTCGATCATTTCCATGAGCTCCAGCCAGTAAAATAACTCTACGGTATTAAGCATCCCACTTGCCCTAAAGTAAGCCATAATAGAGTTTGTAGACGGCTGTTTACCAGCTCATAAGAAAGCCCCGCATCAGCATCTATGCGGGAGTAAACCAATTATCTAAATAATTACTGGTACCTTCAATTTAATGTCAGAATTGTGATTATTTACTTATCACCTCAAATTGTGAATGGCCAGCGAACAACCAGCGAATGGTGAATTTAGAATGTCAATTTTCCAAAAGAAGTAAAAACAATACCCGCACTGCCATTTGCCCCATGTACAGAGACGGGATCCTCTACCGTAATCCTGAAGACAGTACTGCTGTTGCCACTCTATTGGAAAAAACCGGCTACCGGTTGTGACTCCTTACTGCCTCCGCTTCCATTGCCTCCTCCTCCAGAACCAAAACGCAGTTGAGCCTCAGGGCCCAATTATGTCCCGTGTGTGCGGCGTCGCTGTTTTGGCAGCCGCTCGGAAGCGCACAAATCTGTATCTGTGCGGCTTAAACCTTGCCTAGAGAGGTAATAGACCCCACCACCAACATCACCAGCCTTTTAGAGCGCCAGACTTGTCTACCCGAACTCCTCTTTTCAAGCCTATTCATGTAAAAAAAAAAAAAAAAAAAAAAAAGCTCATTGGACTACCGGAGATGTTTCTTTTAATTTTGTGTTCCATAGCCTTTAGATTTTTATTGATTTTGAAGCAAATGTACATCTAGGTGGAGGCTAAGGCTAGCATAATCCGTCAGTGCTGCGGCTTACCATATGACTGAAACTCTTTTTTTAATATTCTTTTCATAACCTTCATTCAAGTCTCGATATTAGCCAGACTGGTTAACCTCTCATATCAGCAGTAATTCACTCATGCACTTCAAGTTTGTGAATGGCCACTGATTATACGTATTTTCCTTCTTCCTCTCTCCCCTCATATATTCAAATTACTCAGTATTATGAGCTTCAAAATTATTGGAGTGACATTCGTTTGCAATTCCAAACTATCTACAAGTAGAGAACAGAGCAATTTCAACTAAAGAAGTTAAACATACAGATCACAACAGACTCTTTTTGCAGCATTAAAGGGTCTCTGGAGTCAGTCCTGACTTGAATTTACTTTTATTTCTTTTTGTGTACTTGACAATTCCCTGATTCTAGACCTGATTTTCTCCATTATTCTTTAGTCAAGTCAATTTTCCTTGACACTTTTTTTTTGATTGTTGTAGCTTCTTTCACATCAGCGCCGAGCTTGTGGGGCTCAGGGGAGATTCCCTAACGAGAAAGTTTTTTAAGAGGTCTTTAAAGAATTATTCTGCAGACTAAAAAAAAAAAAGGCTCATGGTGGGGTTGTGGTGGGGGAACTCGGAAATTCTGCTCATAATGAGTATGACGTCGGACAAATTCACAACAACGGATACCCGAAAGAGCTTGCGGCTGTAATACAAATCTGAATCCCATCATAAAAATGGATTACTGGCAGATGATAGTACTCGCTCATTTTAATATTTCTTTATTAATTATTGAGCACTTTCATAATAACCCAATTTCATTATAGCTCAGTCAAAGATTATTATTTTAAAAATTCCCGCCTGCACAAGAACGTCATGCTCTTTGCTCACCTTCTGCTTACCTACGGCGACCATTTATAATGTCTCATTTATTTTACAAACGCATAGTGAGTGAACTCCAGTAGACGTTTATCTCAATATTTAAATACTGCCAGCTTTTTTTTTTTGCGCTTTTGATCTGGATAAAACCAATTTCAAAGTCAAAGCAGATGAAGAACTAGGTCTATAATCATGACAGAAATAGCACTAAGCAACGTTGGTCCAACCCCAAAATATAATTTAAGATCTCAATTTCCTGAAACTTTTGAATTTACCCACTGGAGTTTGTAAATTTTAGTATGGGAGCGTCGGTTAAACTTTGATTAGCTACGCTGTTGAACAAACTATTAATTAAATAAGTACGGTAGTGGGCCTAGAAGATTGACCACCGCTTCAATGCCTTTCTTGCTGTGAAGGAGGATACTGCTGTCAAACTTTGAAAAAAAGAATTCTTTTGGCTATCTATATCAAACACTTGATAGGGCCGTCATGTTCTCATATAAAACAAAAGTAATGTGAGCACATTTCAAATATAGAATGAATCACTATTTTGTGGCTATTCTACTTGATACAGATTATAATTGTTGGTTAAAGAACTAATAATTTGAGATGAGACTTTGGATTGCCCAACAGTCCAACTGAATTGGCCAGATGGTAATTTGAATCCGAAAAGACTGAGCTTGAGAAAAATAAAACAATGTCAACACATTACTTATCTGCCACACACCCAAGAATACTCCTGAACAGAAATCTTTTTAGATTGATATATAGATGATCGCTCAATTTAATACCATTATTATTGCTAGTTCTTCTGAATTGAAATGGAATATAAAGACTACAGTAATATGGTACAACCTTGTGTGAAAAATTAAAAGTTTTCTTCCGTTAGTACACGCGCTTTTTGGCTTTTATTTGTAATAAAGGCTTGGTTCAGTTGCACTTGTAGCTGCTGTTAAGTGGTTTTGACGTTTACTTGCATTCACATTTCAGGTTATTGATAGTTTACGTGTGAGAATTTATGACTAGTCGTTATCGATTAACTAAATTTGATATGAAACATGAAAAGAATGAAAGAAATCTGTAATAACACCCATGGATGATTGAACCGCTATTCATCTGAATCTTTAATTTGGCAAATAGAACTCAACTTAACATGCCTATTTCTCTATTCCCACGACAAAAAAGAACTTTGGATTTATGATTAATGCATGGTAATTGTAAACTGCTGAAAACATCAAGTTGTAAGTATTTTGTTTTACTTCTTGAATTGGTAACATGTTGAACTTTTCAGCATGAGTAAATATGGGAACGATAACATGTCCAAATTCTTAAATTTTTCAAATTTTTCATGTCAACAACATTTCCTTTTCTTCTCCTTTTTTCTTCTCAATTACACACCATCTGCCTTATTTTCCATATCTCTATCCCCGTTTAGATTAACACGACCACAATGAAGTACATTCAGACCGACCAGATTCTTGATATCCCCGAGGGTGTCACTGTTGAGATCAAGGCCCGTATTGTTACCGTTACCGGCCCCAGAGGTTCTCTCACCAAGAACCTTAGACACATTGATGTCACCTTCACCAAGCTCACCAACAAGGCCATCAAGATCACTGTTCACCACGGTGACAGAAAGCACGTTGCTGCTCTCAGAACTGTCAAGTCTCTTATTGCCAACTTGATCACTGGTGTCACCAAGGGCTACAAGTACAAGATGAGATATGTCTACGCGCATTTCCCCATCAATGTCAACGTTATTGACAATGGCAAGGTGGTTGAGATTAGAAATTTCTTGGGTGAGAAGCGTGTCCGCAACGTTAAGATTGCTGAGGGTGTCACTGTTGAGATTTCCTCAGCTCAGAAGGATGAGCTCATCATCTCTGGTAACTCGGTTGAGGCTGTCTCCCAGACCGCTGCTGATATTCAGCAAATCACTAGAGTTCGCAACAAGGATATCCGTAAGTTCCTTGACGGTATCTACGTTTCCGAGAAGGGTCTCATTGACGAGGACCTCTAAAGAATGCGCGATTCTAGTTGATGAGAAAAAGTTATGCCATGTTTGATTTTTTGTTTTGTTTATTTAGTTTTAATGATTTCTGATTGAAAAAAGATGTTACATCTTTTAATGGGATCTCGCCTCTGAAAACTTGTAGTTTTCAAGCGGGTATCTCTGGGCTCGACTTGAAACCGAGCACCGCCCTTTGATTTTCTTTGAGACCTGATGTCACATTGAAATTTCAAAATCCCCCCTCCTATTTCCCTTGTTTTCATTTTTCGCAGGTGGAAGGGGGACTCTTGTAGTAAATTTATTGTCTGTAGTTTCTTTTTTTGTAGCTAGTAAAACATGGTATCGCCCAAACCCTCCGCGTGTTTTGCGCTTGAAAGCAACACAATTTGAATGTCAAATTTACAGTCTTTGGAGTGTATCCATGAATTATTTCTGGATCCTGAGAAGCTAATTTTGTCAAAACCTGGCAGTAATTATAAATTAATATTAGCAGCTGCCATCAATATGGCTTGAAATGTCCCGTTTCTTTTTAAAGGAGCTTGTTTGGTCTGTATGCCAAAAGAAACATGTATAACAGAGTCTGTTTACTCAATTTGAATACTACGGAATTGGCAATTAGTTATACTGGATAATCATTGGGTTTGATTTATATAGCGTTACATCTCCCATTCCCCCAAAAACGCAGTCTTTGGAGTACTGGAACTCGGTGTTTATATGTGCAAATAGTAATATAATATGAGTTTGAAAAAAAAAAAAAAACGAATAATAAATAACGAATAATAATAATAAAAAATAAATAAAAAATAATAATAAACAAATAATGGTCCTAATTACCACAGTCTCACACAAATACCTATCGTACAAAAAAAAAAATATTTTTTTTCCAAACCATCACCAATCACCGTAATAACAGGGCAAGTTCTTGCCCTGCCCCACGTATGATGCAGTTTTTTTTTTTTTACTTTTCCCAAAAAGAGAAACAAAAAAATAAAAAAAAAACGCATAGGTCCAGACAGAAAAAAAACAAACCTGGATGTGTACACTATTTTGTATCAATAGCCGGGATACACCCAAGAACAGCAATAACAACTACCTGCAATTGCAGTTAATGCGCAAAAAAAAAAAAAAAAAAAAAAAAAAAAAGAGACACGCTCATTTCGCAATACCTACCAAGTTGCTAAATGGTGTCTACAACACCTTTTTTTTCTTTTCTTTCTTTTAGTGCTATCGGGAAAATGGCTAACGCTCCGTAGATTCGCCCAAATACTCAAGTTTATTGTTTTTGTAACTAAACGAAGGGCAGTCGAGGCCCAATCGTTTTGCCAGGAACCGGATGCGCTTGATGCGGGGTACCGTGAGCTCGGGGCCGCCGTGGTAGGCCACATGGGGCTCGTCAATGGGGATTGAAAACTCCTTCAGGTCTAGCATCACCTGTGGCGTCGTGAAGGCGTTTAGCAGCGGGGTGATCGTATGCGTCCAGACAAACCCCTTAAGATGGATCTCCTCCGGCAAGGGGATCTCGTCGACGCTGCGGGGAGGCGGTGGCGGTTGTTGCGACGCGTTATGCGCAGCAAAAGAGGCAGCAGCGACCGCAGCAGCCGAATCAGGGTTCGCATGCGACCGCATGCCGAGGGTAGGATCGGTGGCCGGCGCCCCTGATACAGCTCCGGCACCCCCGCCCGAGGCTCCCGAGTTAACAAACTTGAACCTTGACGGGCGGCCAGTATCGTAGGCAATCAGATCGTTGATAAAATCAACCAACGGCCCAAAGGGGAATCCGCTAACGTAGAAATCCCACACAGCCACAGGGGCCTTTGCTGTCGCCAAAAGGAAATACATCCACACGACAACATGCTGTAAAGTCGCAGGAGAGCCACGAATCTTCAGGTAGCTTGCAAGCATGGTAAATGCCAATTTCTTGGCCCATTTCAATTGCGAGAGCTCCTCCCGAGTAGGCTTAATCACGGGTATCTGAGCCCCATCCATAGCCACGTCGCCCTGACCATCAACCTTTTCAATGATAGCCTGAAGAAACTTGCTGTAGAACGTGGACTTGTCACCGTACGAAAGTATTGCCGAGATGTTGCAGTAAGCCACAACTGCGCTTCTATTAATGAGCTCGGGCTGGATACCATCGTCGGAAGCAAATGCTGCTGCATCATTGCCATGGTCACGAGGCTTGAGCTTTAAACATTGGAAATGTAAATCAAAAAACATGTTGATATACGTGTTGGCGCGCTCGGAAAATGCGTCTAGTTTGCGCGAGTTGCGACTGGGAACAAGTAACGATTTTAGTGTCTCGGGTTTGAACTCGGCTGGGTAGTAGCACATCATGCCTTTGCAAACGTAAAAAAGGCAATCAAACTTGGGCTCGGCAATGCTGGCAAGGTGATGATAGAGTCGGCCCGTACCTGATGTCAAAAGAGTTCTCCGTTGGTACCAATACATGCACATTGAATGCCAGTCTTCTTGCTGTTCTATATTCGCAATGAGACAGATTAAGGCCAAATCACCGAGACACTCAATCCATATATGCCTGGTGTCATACTCTATGCTCGTGAGAGGCATTAAAAGGTTCATACAGTTGATGACAAACGTAGCAAGAATGGTGTTGGAGGCGGGTGAGTAGACTCTGACCGCGTCTATGAAAAATGAAATACCCTTGTTCCAGAACTTGGTCGGGATCTTGTTCTGCTTGATGGCATTCTTGACGATGAAATTGGTGTCAATGGCGGAGACCGACGCGGCATAATAAAACAAGTCGCTGAAAAGTTCCGCCAGCTGGATTTGCTTTCTGGTGAACTCACTCCACTCTTCCGTCTTGAAGTCGCCTTTTCTAGTGATTTTCCGGAGGCGGTCAAGTTGGTACTCCTGATTCTTTTGCAGGGTGTCAATCTTCTTAAAAATCTGCTCCATCAGCTGCATTGTTTCCTGGATGGTTTTCGGAGGTGATCTGAAGAACAAGTCGGGGTTCTTAATGTTGTTGATTCTATCCCGGTAGCCAGCGTTGTAGCCACCCTCTTTGGATTTCGATTTTTGGGCAGGGGTGGTTGTCTGCGCGTGTTTGGATGACGCCTCCACAGGCGTGACTTTCCTGACGGCAGCCTTGGGGTCAAACAGCTTAGTATTCACTTTTTCCTTGGGGCCGAGCTCGCGGCTGTAGTCAGGGTCAAAGTATGATTTCTGGCGCGTTGACGGGAAAGAAACGGCATTGTTGTTGCTGGACGATTTTGATCTTCTTTCGAAAGAACCGAATGTTTTAGAATTTGAATCCGCTGGATTGTCGGAATCCATGGTGGTGTGGTTAAATAATGACGGGTTATACAAAGAAGTGTGAGTCGTGGCTGATTTACTCTCTATCTGGGGATGTACGTGACTCTAGAGACTAGAAAGCTGCCTGTATATATAACAAGAGAAAAAAAAAAGCAAACGGGTTGGGTAAGTGTTTCTATATAAGATTGCCAACAGCGGAATGAAAGGTTCCGGGGTGGAGGATGACGAGAGGAGATGACGAGAACAATGGGAAATGGTGAGAGAGATGGTGAGAAAAGTTATTTTGTGAAAAAACCGTAGAAGTTCAACTAATCTAAGTGCAAAAAAAGTAAGTCCAAAGTCTTAAATCCCAAACACTCAACATTGCTCCATGCTTTGACCAGGATTGCGTAAGACCAAGGTGGTAGGTTTTATACGCTGGCCATCACTATATGCTTTTTTTCTTCTTTTACTGCAGGTGTAGCATTGAGTGCTGTAATCACAGTAATAAGCCTAAATGTGCTCCAGCTCCTCAATGCACTCCAGTAACTCAATAACAGAATCCAAAAGACTGTTGACGGCAACACGCAGAATCTTGTTGTTTTGTGCGATAAAAGTCACCTTCAAAGCCGGCTTCTCGCCATCCTCCACAGAGAACTCCTTGGAGATTAGCTCTGGCTTTAGCTCAGGATCGGGACTTAGGCTCTGTAACAAGACTTCGGCGTGGCGCTTGGTATCCACAGGGATCGAGATAGTGCTAACAAGGTGTTGGTAAATATGAAAATAAGAGCCTGCATTGGTATATAATTACAAAACTTACAGAGTGTAGTCCTTTGACATTTTTTATCGCTGTGAATTCTTGAGAGCGCGGAACTGGTTCTGTTGGCTTGACACTGTAGATTTCACAATTGAAATCGTTGAGAGCAAAAAAAGATAATAAAAAATAAAAAAAATAAAAATATTAATAATATCTCGTAATCTGTTATAAATCATGACTAACAGACGAATAAATAATGACTATGCCACAACCGTCCAATCCATGTATGCCTTTGGCTCGTGACAGTAGACGGAACCAAGCTTGATGCGAGAGCCCTCAGCAATTAGGGCCTTTCTTGTCTGATCTACGGAGAGCAAAAGGATCTCCCCGAGTCCCGCTACCTCAACCTTCCATGTGAACCGGTTCCATCTGGCACACGAGTGGACCACAAACTCGTTTTCTGGGCTGTTGAAGGTAGCACAAGACTCTGGTTTCGCCCTATCGAAAAGCGACGAGTTATCCTTAAAGTAGAGGTCCTTGTTATTTGAAAAGTCAACGAGGTCTTCGACATTTGCTATTGAACTTCGCAGGAACTCAGAGACGCCGCCAGTAATTAAGTACGTGTGTGTGCTTCTTTTGGGTGATGGCGACCAAAAGTCGTGGACCTTGGGTCCCTTGTGCTTTACTGGCTCCAACGAAAAGCGTTTATGCTTGGAACCCATAGACCCTGCCGTGGTTGGCTCGTTGTTGTTACTGGAGACCGCTGTAGCTTTGTGGAGAGAAACGAACGTGGGACTGTCCTGAGTAGCAGTGCCAGCGTCACATGCAAGATTATTTTCAGCGACCCTGGCCGGCTCGTGTTGTTCGTTTCCCGATAAGAGGCCGATACCTGGCCCTCTAGCGTCGTTGCTATGGGTGGTGATAAAGACTGGCGGTTTCCTGCTTTGGGGAGGCGACGCGTACGCAAACTGGGGGACGGTAAACGTTGATTTGGCCGTTTTTTGCCGTTTTTTCCTAGGCGAGTTTCGTTCTGACGCGGTCTGCTCACGCATCGGCAGTCTCTTCATGGTGGCGTTTCCCCTGTTAGGACTTCCTATGAGTTCGTCACCATAGACCACTGGTGATCGTGACGCCACCGGTCTTCGCATAGCTCTGGACCCTTTCTGTCCAGAGGTGGCCTCATTGTCATTTCTGCTGATAAATTGACTCATTGCGTAGTGGGGGTTTTCTGTAGGGTAATTGGATGAGAGACACGCTGTGCTCTAAATAACCGACCAATCAAGAGCACGTATGGCTGGTTTTTTTTTAAAAAAAATACAAAAATGCCAGCAAGGCCAGTAACAGAAAAAAATTCAATTAAAAAAAGGCAGGGAAATGGTGAATGTAAAAAATTATATGGACAAACGGGAGTAAAGTTCAAATCACGAAAAAGAATCCAAAAAAACAATAATTATTGAATTTTATTAATGTTAATATTATTATTCTTGTTATTTAAACCCTTAAACAAACATGGGCAAAGCGATCTTCCCCGACTTTTTCTACTCAGGTCGCCCTCGATTATACGTTATTTTTGACACGGATAAAGTCCTGTGTTGAGTGGGAACACGGGCGCGGCATAAAAATTAGCTACAGGGGATCGGATTAATTATCTAGGCCAAACTCGAGGAAATGGTTGGGGTTAGGGCTGAGCTTATTTTAGTTTTTCTTTTTTTTTTTTTTTTGACTCTTTTTAGGCTTTGTTGATTTGGGACTGTACTCTTCGAAGACCCTCCAAGGCTCAAGTATAAAAATTTTTTAATATCCTCTAATTCTTCTTTTCTTACTTTTTTTTTTTTTTTTTTTTGCTTTATAATTCTTTTTTCCTGTTTTCTACTGTCTGTTATAGATCAACTCAGATCCCGCCTTACTTGCGACAAACATAAAAATGCTTAGATATACTTCGAAAGCGAGACCTGTGTTTAGACAGGCTCTAAGATCCATCACAAAACCCACCTCTGCCTTACGGCGTGATTTCTCCCTCACCTCCAGATTGCTCGATGCTGAGCCAATTGACGGCAAAAAGGTTGCTAAGTAAGTATTATTTTTTCTTCTTTTTATTTTTTTACTAGCAGCATTGCTAACTCTCATACAGATCCATTAGACTCGCTGCTCACGAGGAAATCCAGGCTATCAGAGCCCAGAAGCCCTCCTTTAGCCCAAAACTCATTATCATCCAGGTTGGAAGCCGGCAGGACTCAAATGCCTACGTCAGAATGAAGCTCAAGGCCGCCCAAGAGGCTAATATTCAATGCGAGCTGAGAAAGCTCCCTGAAACAGTCACTGAAGCCACGCTGCTGAATGACATTGACGTTCTCAACGATGACCCCTCGGTCCATGGTATCCTTGTTCAGCTGCCGCTGCCCAAGTCTATTAACGAAACTACAATCACCAATGCCGTTGTTGCCGAGAAGGACGTTGACGGATTTGGCCCCCTTAACGTTGGTGAGCTTGCCAAGAGAGGTGGCAACCCGCTCTTTGTGCCCTGCACGCCCAAGGGTGTCATGGTTCTGCTTGAAAAGGCTGGCGTTGACATCAAGGGCAAGCGTGCTGTTGTTGTTGGCCGATCTGACATTGTTGGTAACCCAGCATCATACCTCCTGAGAAATGCTGACGCAACCGTAACTGTGTGTCACAGCCGTACCAAGGACATTCCCAGCATTGTCAGAGAGGCTGACATTGTTGTTGCTGCTGTTGGTGTCCCCGAATTTGTCAAGGGTGAGTGGCTCAAGCCCGGTGCCGTTGTCATTGATGTCGGTATCAACCACGTTCCCGATGCCACCAAAAAGTCCGGTAAAAGACTTGTTGGTGATGTTGAGTACAGCTCTGCTGTCAAGGTTGCTTCCAAGATTACCCCCGTCCCCGGTGGAGTTGGTCCCATGACCGTTGCCATGCTGGTTCAGAATGTTCTCAACTCTGCCAAGCGTGCCTCTGAGCAGAGCCACAGATCCATTACTCCTCTGCCGCTTGAGCTCAAGTCCCCCGTGCCTTCTGATATCGCCATCTCCCGTGCTCAGCAGCCCAAGAAAATTAAGGACGTTGCCAAGGAAATTGGCATCACCGAGCACGAGTTTGATCAATACGGCCACTACAAGGGCAAGGTTAGCTTGGAGGTGCTTGACCGTTTGAAGGAGAGACGTGACGGTAAGTACGTTCTTGTTGCTGGTATCACCCCTACTCCTCTTGGTGAGGGCAAGTCCACCACCACTGTTGGTCTTGTCCAGGCTTTGGGCGCCCACCTTGATAAGCTTGCATTTGCTACTGTTCGCCAGCCCTCCATGGGCCCCACCTTTGGTATCAAGGGTGGTGCTGCCGGTGGTGGTTACTCCCAGGTCATCCCCATGGATGAATTCAACATGCACTTGACTGGTGATATCCATGCCATCTCTGCTGCCAACAACCTGCTGGCTGCTGCTATTGACACTAGAATGTTCCACGAGAACAGCCAAAAGGACGCGGCTCTATACAAGAGACTTGTTCCCGCCAAGAAGGGCGTCAGAAAGTTTACTCGCAGCATGCTTGCTAGACTTGAAAAGTTGGGCATCAACAAGACTGACCCTAACTCTCTCACTCCTGAGGAGATTACCAAGTTTGCTCGTCTTGATATTGACCCCGATACTATTACCTGGAGACGTGTTGTTGACTGTAACGACAGAATGCTCCGTACCATTACTATCGGCGAGGCCCCCACCGAGAAGGGTCAAACCAGAGTTACTGGTTTTGACATTTCCGTTGCCAGTGAGTGCATGGCCATTCTTGCTCTCTCTACTGGCCTGAAGGACATGAGACAGCGCCTTGGACGCATGGTTGTTGCTAGCAACAAGCAAGGCGAGGCCATTACTTGTGAAGATATTGGTGCCGCTGGTGCTCTCACTGCTCTTCTCAAGGACGCCATTAAGCCCAACCTCATGCAGACCCTTGAGGGTACTCCTGTCTTTGTGCATGCTGGTCCCTTTGCTAACATTAGTATCGGTGCTAGCTCCGTTCTTGCTGACAAGATTGCTCTTAAGCTTGCCGGTACTGAGGAGGGTGAAAACTACAAGGACCAAGCTGGCTACGTTGTAACTGAGGCTGGTTTCGACTTTACTATGGGTGGTGAGCGCTTCTTCAACATTAAGTGCCGTACCAGTGGTCTCAAGCCCGACACTGTTGTCATTGTTGCCACTGTCCGTGCTCTTAAGCTTCACGGTGGTGGTCCCGATGTCAAGCCCGGTGCTCCTCTCTCTGATGCTTACCTGAACGAGGATGTTGATCTTGTTCGCAAGGGTGCTTCCACCAACCTGAGAAAGCAGATTGAAAACGCCCGTACTTATGGCGCCCCCGTCGTTGTTGCCATCAACAGATTTGTTACTGACACTGACGCCGAGCTTGAGGCCATTAGACAGGAAGCTCTTTCTGCTGGTGCTTTTGATGCTGTCCCCACTAACCACTGGGAGGAAGGTGGCAAGGGTGCCATTGCCCTTGCTGAGTCTGTCATTAAGGCCACCGACTCTGTTGATAAGAGCCAGTTCAAGCTGCTTTACAACACCGAGGGCAGCTCGCCTGAGGAGAAGCTCAACATCATTGCCCAAAAGATGTACGGAGCCGAGCGCGTTGAGCTTAGTGAACTTGCTCGCAAGAAGATTGAAACCTACACCGCCCAGGGCTTTGGTAACCTGCCCATTTGCATTGCCAAGACGCAGTACTCACTTTCGCACGACCCCAGTCTCAAGGGTGTCCCCACCGGCTTTGTCATGCCCATTCGTGATGTGAGAGCGTCGGTTGGTGCTGGCTACCTTTATGCCCTTGCTGCCGAGATCATGACCATCCCCGGTCTCCCCACCCACGCTGGCTACCTTAATGTCGAGGTCGGCGAGGACGGAGAGATTGAGGGTCTGTTCTAGATTGTACACTTATTTATTATTTGTTTGATAGAGATATGATTTTTATTTTGTTCTTTTTTTTTTGTTTTTGTTTTTAGTAGTTTAGAAAGAGATATACAAATACTAAATGCGTTTTTTTATTATATTTTTTTTAAAAAAAAAAAGAATAATGATGAGATTAGGAATGGACGTGTATTGAAGTAATTATACAAGCGCAGGGTGTGTAATCCGGCGCAATAAACAGCAGCAAGCAGCATCGAAAGCAGTAGCGGGGGGAGGTGTTGGTGGCCACGACTTAATGAAAGAAGAGGATGAGCAGCACACAAAAGGTAATGAGAGAAGCCAGGATCAAGCTATCGCGCTTTTTCCTCGTGTTGACTTTGGCAATGATGGTGTTGATGCCGGGGATATTCGAGAGCGTGCCCACCAGGCGGCGCTGGACCCCCGAGAGGGTTGTGCGTTGACGAACAAACTCGTCGCGCGTTTCGTACGCCTGCGCCAAAAGACTGTCGGCCATGGAATTTGAATTGTCGATGCGGTTGCGCTCGTTCATGAGGTAGTAGTCGGCATCGCGGCCCTCCCGCGCCTGCTGCTGTTGCTGCTGGTGTTGCGTAATGTCCTCCCGCACCGATGACAGGAGGTTAAGGTGGTTCCGGTCGTGTTGCAAATTGGACCGGATACGGTTAAATTCATTGCGGTGCTCGGCCAGCACTTCGCGGTGCCGCTGGACCTGGTATAGCTGTGTTGTCGAGGTCTTGGTGTCGCTTTCAATCTCGCGGTTCAACTGCGCCAAAATATCGCCTCTCTAGAATCGCCCCAAAAAAAAAGGATCAAAGTTAGTTACTTCCTCCATGAAACAACAATGGCTAACAGAGATTAGCATTGTGCTAAAAAAAAATTTTTTTGGAAACAAAAAAAAATTACCTTTCGGAGATTTTCCTCAATGTTTTTGACCACCTTGTTTTCGTCCTCCATGACGCTGGCGCTTAGGCTCTGCGCAAACCCCGCGTAACGAGACAATAGGGTCTCAGTCTCAGTCTCAAGACTCCTGGCCTGGGTACGGAGCTGTCCAAATGTCGGCATTTTTTTTGTTATCTATGTGTTTTGTTGTGTATATATGTGTGTGTGTGTGTGTGTGTGTGTGTTTTGGGGTGTCGTTATATGATTATCTTTTAGAAACTACAGGTGGAGGGATGTTGATGTGAATGTGTGTTTTCTATGTTTATGGATTTAAATGCCAGATGGTTCAGAAAAAAACAATTACCATTTTGACAAAATGACTTGTCACGTGAATAATTCTAAAAACTCAGGTTAGGGCCATGCGGCTGAAGACCCTTTTCTCTATTTCGATAAGAATGAAGATGTTACGTATCAGCGCCATCAAACATGTTTTATTAAATATATATTGGTTATTGTTCTGGTATCTTTGATAAAAAATCTTTGTTATTGTTCATGGCAGTGACCTAACTTATTGGTACAGTATTTTCAAGTTGTATACTAAAAGAAACGACAAAAAAGTATAGCAAAGGAAGACACTTGATTCTTTGAAAGCTTGCTTTGCTGAGCTTGGCCAGCTGGCGCACTTAATGGGGGAGATGGAGGTAGATATTCAATATCCTCAAGGACTCCTCAGATTCTGTATATATGTTGAAACAATTTTCTACATCACATTTTGCAGTCTGTGCATTCCACTGGAAGAGCAAGTCAGTAAAACATTGAGAAACTGCGCTATTTAGCTAGCCATGACATGAATGAATGCGGCAATAAGCAAAATGAAGAACATGGTTACCACTCGAATTCTCTTCTGACTGTCAAGAAGTAAAGTAAAATCAGGTGCTGAAGAAGTATTCTGTTCAGGAATCTACTCCCAAACTCACGGGTGGTGTTGTAGTTCATAACACATAGAAATATTCGTGGAGAATTCGGCACCATCGAACATCTGAATTTATAACGGGCACTGACACCGCTACCTTTCCAGTCTCATAGAGACAAATGTTTTTGAAATTTCATGTCCTCTTTGCATGTCATTTTGTTTTGTAATTTTGTATGAAACCACTTGATGTAAGGACAATAAACTGATTATCTATCTTCGTGCTCGTCCTTAAATGATCCACGTTATCAAGGGTCTGGACAATTCACTTTGGTCATTATATCTCGAAAAGAAGTGTTGTTGTAAAAATCCCACGATAGTCCAGGGCTGGTGTTTTTTTAAAGCTCTCCTTGAGGTTGGTGCTGTTATTCTATCTTCAGGCCGCTGGTAATCTCTACCTCCTTCTGAAACTTTTTTGATTTGATTTAGTATTCAGTTAGTTGATGCAAAAAATTGCAAAATAAACAAAAAGATAGTTTCAATACGATGCTTTACACATTGACTCAACCTATCAGTGCCATCCGCTGCGCCATGCCATGGGCTGAAATCTCTCTGCTGGATTGCTCCCCTCGAGTGTGATTCCACTACTTAACGCACGACAAGCACAAGGATTACTCACTTGGCTCAGAATGCGAACCCCTGGATTCGAAACGGACACCGACAGGCCATAGTAAATCAAAGTTGCAGAGCGTGCACCAATTCTACCAAAGGCCATTACAGCGAAAATTAGCTTTTCAAACTCTATCAAACCACCAACTCTGAAGCTAAAAAGTCACGTGAAACATCAAAAAAATTATTTCAGTAAGTATATAAGTTTTGACTAATGATAAGATCTATTTAACATATATTTTGTATTAAATAAAATTAGTAAAACTCAATTTTTACTTTATTTAATCATAAATCATATTTACAGAGATTACATATCATAAAGACTTGAGTTTTATAAAGATATAATAAAGGGCGTCTGGTGTAGTTGGTTATCACACTCGCTTAGCATGTGAGAGGTCCCCGGTTCAATTCCGGTGTCGTCCATTTTTTTGATAATATTTCTTTGGAGACTCTCAGTTAGTTTTTATGACTAGTTGTCATAACACACTTCTCCCTTCAGGCGAACCGCATTATAACCTCATGCATCTGCTTTCCTAATGCAACACCATCTACTCTGAAACTTCCCATGAATATATCCTATTCCGGAATTTATTGAAACACTCCCGTCCGACTCTTACAGTCGTATTCCATAAAACGTTTCACTAGAATAACATAAACTAAATAAAAAGTCCTCTTGGAATGAGGCGAATAAAGATATTGAAGTTGTTTGAGAAAGGACCTCATAGAATAATGCAGCATCCATCTGTTTCATTCACGGAGCCAAGGAAATCTAACAAGAACTATATAACCTTACAGATTTCCCTGAAAGACAAGAACAGATGAAAGACACAGATCATTGAATTCACTAAGCCTTCTTACAAAAGCCTTACTAGTCCTATTACCTCTTCCTATAACAACAACTCCTAACACTACGCACATTCACAAAGCTCCACTGTGATAACATTCGCGTCACAGAGATCACCACTAAGCCTGACAACTACTAGCACACAATAACAAGTGTTTGATACACTAACAGTGAGTACAAACCTGTCAGATAAACAACAAGAGAAATGTAAACAATGCTAACCTAAGTTCCGCAAAGAACCTGCTAGAACTATAGGCCGTACCACCACAAGCAAAGCGTTAGAGTCTTACCACCAGGACACTCCACTACTTCCTTCCTTATCCCTATCCTTACCTCCATTTCCTATTCCCTTACAACTTACCAACCTTCATTCGAGTTACCATCCTAAACCCGAACTATTCTCTTTTCTGTAAGTGCTATTCCTTATACTTAGACTCAACTACAAAACCGCTAACCTGCTTCTAGTAAAATAAACTTATTTCCCTTTAGTCTCATTTCTCTGGATCTAAGCTTAGTAATCTCGTGAGCCCATTATCATCACGTGACACAAAATAAAAGAAGAAAGGACTTATGATTTAATGTATAAAACAGTCTTTTTAAGTATTAAAGCACAAAGTTTGCAACTTGGGAAACCAGGAATAGGAAATTATAGGCTAATGTTCTTCAGGCGGTCATTTCAATAAGGGAGCAATGGGCACTCAAAAGTTATCCCCGGGCCATTATCTAACAGCTGGCTCCTAGGGTTTTTGAGACAGTGCAAGCACTTGAAATTGAATAATAAAAACCACTTAGACATGCCAAGAGTCTGAGAGAATTCTGGTCACTTGGTTTCGCAGTTTTTTAAGCTATACACTGACTATGTCGACATCTACAACATCCTCCCGGATGATTTATGGAATCTCGATGAAGCTGTGTTTAAAATTGAAGATCCAACAACAAATATTCAATATTTAGTCCTTAATGATAGTCCTAGTATTGTTTCTCATGACACCTCTGAGCTAGTAACGACGTTAGAGATGATTTTAAGAACTGGCAAGGTTGGAAACCCTTTCTTTATCTACAAGGGAGTTCATCAGATGGAAAACTGGTTTCCTGGTGTTATCACTGGAAACTATGATTGTGCAACATCCGCTTCAGTTTTTATAAACGAGCCTATCTTTAATAAATGAGTTTCAGACCACTTTCCTGCATCTGAAGACAAATGGTCACTTCTATTGATGGATGGGCATCTGACCCATACATCAGACCTAGTTATGACCACACTTATCAACAGGAAAGTCATTCCTTTATATTTTCCTTTTTATATGAGTACTATCTTTCAACCTCTTAACAGATATTGTTTTAGCCACGCAAAAATTCTGTCTAGAAGGCAGATTTCTCACATTTTTTGTGATGGATTGAGCCCCACCAAGGCACACTTCTTTGAGACCTATGTGAATATCCGAAAAGAGGCATACAGTTCCAAAACTATTATAGAAGGTTAGAGAAGATTTGGATTATTAGCAAATAATCCAGATATTGCATTGAGTGAATACAGAAGACAGACGCATCATGATGTTATCACTCTCGAGGATCCTGTGCAAGAGGAGCCAGTGGTTGAGCCAGAAGTGGGGAGATCTTCTACTCCAGCACCTCAAAAAAACGCAGAAGGAGAAAAGGGATCTTGAAAATACTGAGGAGTCACCACTTTTTGAAACAGATGATGCGTTGATGGAGGCATATCGAAAGTCGCAATCCGAGGTTAAGAGACTCAAGAGGGTTCTGGCCGAAAGCATAACTTTACATGATATTACGTCAGGGAAACTTGAACAATGTAAAAAAAAAAGTTTAGCAAGAGAAAGTAAGGAAGTGTTGAAGAAAGTGATTTCTTATACCCAATTCAAATAACAACTTCGTCCAAGCCGTTAGGATGGCTAATTCGGGACCGCACTCACCGGTTCAGCAGACGGGCCCTTATCCAACTTCTAACCCAACTGTGGGTTCAAAATAAAAGTAAAACAAAATCTTTTCGGATATATTTATTTTTCTGTCTTTTTTCGTTAGAAATGAATAATCTTTAAAATATACGTTTGTATATGGCGTTGATAATAAAGTGTTTTGTTAGTTTTCAATATAAGTTGAAAAAAAAATTGATCCCTTGTTGAAATGATCCCCTGAACAGCATTAGCCTATATGATCTTGTTCATGCTTACAGACCCCTACAAAGAAAGATATTTATTTGAAAACCTTTATAAGTAGACTAGTTTTTGATTCTGCTAATTTTTTTTTCCATGCTATGAAAATCTTATGGCGATTATTATTTTTCATTTAGTAAACATTTTTCTTTTTACAAAAAATCGTTGACGGGAGAACACATGAGCCTGAACAATAGCTAGCTGAAAGGTGTTGCAATTTTTAAACCAGAGATACAAAAAATAGTTTCACAAAACGTTGACATCCAAGTATTCCCTATTAATTGGATTATAGATGAATAACAAGTCAAAAAGTTTACTTAGCTAACCTATACAGAAACCCCCATAAAAAAATTTTTTTAAAAAAAATTTATAAATGCAATTCAAAAGATTTTCACATATTATATACATGGACATGTAAATCAAATGATACCCATAATCTTTGCTCATGGTTATATCTTCAAAAGAATTTAATCTCTGGTCGAACCGTAAGACTTCTAAGCTTCTTCACGTCAATGGAAAAATGCCCAGAAATTCTACTTTGCCTTTCACTTCCCAGGGCATCGTAATCAATGCGACCAAATTCATTGAAAAAATCATACTTGTTATTTTTTTGTTGCCACAAGTCTCGAGGGAGAATACATTCTTTGATTACCGGCCTGACCACCTCAAATGGACTCACTTTTTCAATAAAGCTCCTGTCCAAAAACCTAGCAATCTGAGCCTGGATTAACACCATGCCACTCTTGAAATTCTTGTTGATAATTTCGTCAAAGGGATATATTCCACTGTAGGTTTCAGCGTTTGTGAGTTGGTCTTTGAAAATAATTAGATCAAGGAGTTTTCGAAAGTTCAACTTGAATTTTTGAAAGGGGCCCACAGTATTGACACATATGTTGCGAGCTTTAGGCAATAGTGGAGTCAGAGGCAAAATGATATCCTTATAGATATTCCCTGGATAGTTATGCATTTCCAGAAAGAACTCTTGAATTGAATGAAATTCACCCCACTGCTCTGTTAACATTAAGATGTCATTAGTAGCAAAGTGAAGCTTTTTGATAGTTGTAGTATTAGTAGTGAGCAGTTGTTTGAAAAGAAATATGTCTCGAATTGGTGATTCTGTTACAAGCGCAACTTCGACAGACCAAAGCTTATCCATTTTAAGATGATAATTCTGGTTATTTATAGTTGGAATTGAGCGGGAAAGTATACTAAACTCGGAGCTATGGCTTGTTCCGTAGAGTTGTAATTGCTCAATTGTCTGTAACAGCTGTGGTGAAGTGTTATTGTTGCAGATTAATGTGGCTGTCAAGAATGCACTGAAATTAATAGAAAGCCGAGTGAGATTAGAGGGGATGAATAATGGGGCTGTAAAGGGGTTGTGGGTGTACATTGTTGTAAACAACGTAAGCTCTTCAAGTCTCTCCATGGATCTTATTGTCTCGTACTGATTGAATGTTTGTAAATTATCCTCTGTAGCACAACCGCACAATACGGTCAGTCGTTTTAAGTTGATGAGCTCTTCTGAAATGAAATCGTAGTCAATGTCCGTATCATAATAATCTTCAATGTAGAGCGAATCAACTAGGGTTTCTATACAAATGAATTTCAAAATGTCAAGTAGAAACCCTCCAAGACGACCAGGTTGAATTCTCACATTGACCTTTAACGGCCTGCGACCCTCACAATTTGAAAAGCAATGGAAAAACCCTGCCAGTTCATCCATATACTGCTTAGGTAAAGATGAGGCCTTAAAACAAAGCGTAACTTTCTCAAGCATTGGGAATGCTTCAAAATTTAGAAAATCAAGCTGTGGTTGGACCTCTCCTTTCCCTGACCAATGTATATTAATGTATAAATGAACGACAGGTTGAAACATATTTGTGTTACTGAGCCGAGGCCAGCCTGGACAGTTCCATGATACTACCAGATATTTCAATGTATCTTGGAATGCAATATTTCTGTCTTGAAATCGATTATCAATGATAGAATAGGCTGGATCATATTGATCAACTGTCTGTGATTTACTGGATATGGTGGGGTCAAAGGACCTTTTATACCTATGATTTATTATGTTCCTTACTTGAGCAGGCTCGTTAGAATCATAATGCACTGCGTACGCCTTATAAATTGACGAATCCACTAGATACTGGCATGCCTTGCAAACTTGCCTTAGAGCCAGTAGTGATGGTGGGATTTGCAGCTCGACTTCCTGATAAAAAGGTGAAATTATATAATCATGGCTGCCAAAAAACCTTGAAAACGGGTGATCATAGTAAGAGTCCAGCAAATAACCAATGATTATAGAGTTTATCTCAGGAGGTAACTGAAGAAATTTTGGTCGTGACATTTGACACCAAGGACTTGTGGTGGCGGTGAATGGAAACTAAGAAGCCGAGCCAGGAAGTAATTATCCGATAGTGGTAGCTGGAAGAAAGTTCTGGCTCTGGGGTTTACCATAAAGTACTCTGTATTGATTCAACGCTCAAGTCATAAATCACATATAAGTGCCTAGTTTAGGTAGGTATCTAGATTTTCAGTTAAATTGTGAATCTCGTACAAGAGCGGTTATAAAAGCTTGTCATTTGCCATCACGTAGATGATAATATTTCTTAAATCTAAAAAATACTGTCGTATCTATTATTTTTTAAACGCAAACTCTCCATTCGTTAGAAGTCTTTCTTTCAGACAGGTTTATAACTGACATCTCGAACAATTTTTTGTTTTTCACTAGCCTAATCGTGAGCAAACATCATTTTATCAATGTCATATAGAACATTATATATCCATGCTGAGAAAAGCTACAAAAGTAAATATATTAAAAAATCCAAATTTCAGTTTTATTTCAAACCCATAGTTGGGTTGGAAGTTGGGACATGATTTGAGTGCCAAAACGGAGGGTTCTGTTCGAACATTGGTGCTGCATTAGACTGAACAACATTACTATTTATCTGTGATAGACATGTTTGCTTCTTTGAATGCTTTCTTCTTTTTTTCAATTCATTTCGATGTTTTTTTAGCTTTATGTGAGGTAATATCTAGTAAACTTCTTAGCCTGGCCTCAAACCTCTTTTTTACTCTTATTGTCGGACTGACACTTGCGATTCTCCTCCGCTGTTGGTTTCAAAAAGTGTTACATCTCCAGTGTTTTAAATTTCCTTTTTTTGCTTTTTCTGAAGCAATGAAATAGCAATTTCAATCACTCCTATCTCAATCACAGACTCTTTTTGAATAAGATCGTCATGCATGGCCATAATATGATGCTTCTGTCTTCTGTACCTCCCCAATGTAACATCTAGAGTATTATCTAGCAATTCACATCTTTTCTGATGTTTTTTGTAATAGGTTTGGAATTGTCTATCTCATTTCTAATTTTCATAAAGGTATTTAAAACTGTACCTTGGTGATGTTCAACCCAACGCCAAAATTGTGAAAAATCTGCCTTCTAAACCAAATCCAAACTCTAGCAAAACAAGTCTTATCAAAAAGAAAAAGAACTGCATTTGAAGAAAGACGCAATGAAAAGATGAAAATTTTTATCGAGTTAATCTAACCATACCATCCTCTGATATGTATTGCATATGCTATCTAATGATATGAGGAACTATTGGTCTTCAAGTTGAATGAAAAATAAAAAATCTTTTTATACTGTTTCAAATTTTATTCTTGACCTAATTATTTAACAAAGCTGGATAATACAAAGCGTAACTAAGAAATACAGAAACCCTCAACGTTTTAGAAATAGACCGAAATTTTAAGGAGGGGAATCATAAATTTCAGACGGACCATTAGAGATGTACAAAGGCCTAAATATAGCTATCAATTGACATTAGGGATGTACAAAGGACTAAATATAGATTTCACTATAACCTTAGTATATAGAGTTGACGAAACAGTGTTTGCTGTTCACGAAGGAGCTAAACACAAATACTGCTTGGTATGTAGAGTTGTATATCTTGCTGTCTGTGACAATTAAACCCCAAAATCGTTTTATTGGGTATCATTTTTTACAGACCTTTTACAACCTAAATGAAAAAGTTGTTGATACTTGGGTCCACCCAGTAAACCCATCAATATTCGTAGCAGCCGCGCTTCCTAGTGGAGATAATGTTAAACTTTGCTCATTGGGTCCACCCTTGGTTTTAACTACCACTTTGACGAAAACCTACATGCTTCCATACACATCTCTTAGCTCATTAAAACAACCAGACCTTGATAGCAACGATTTGTCCATGTTGTTTGTGGTTTCAAATCAACTACTGGATATTGTCACGTGAAAATAAAAGACATGTCTGCTATATCAAATTAAATAAGTTTTGAATGAATTCATTCTATAGGGATTGCAGTAGAGCTTTGAAGATGGAATCAACCAGGCAAAGTTTTTCACTTTAATTTTTTCTTGGTCTAGCATTTGCTGTATTGGCACTCTATATATACGTTGCCAATAACAGACTATACTCGATTTTGACCCTTTTTCTGAACCGTGGACACAGCTTAACTTGTTACCACTAAATTTTCACCTCGGAAAAAAAGCTTCCAAAAAAAAAAAAAAAAAGGAAAAGCAATAATTATTGGTTTCAAATAATTGTAGTGACCTGATTCAGTTAGTTAGTAAATGACGGCTGCCAACATGACTTTACCGTTTAAAAATTAAGATTGATCTATAAATGAGGGTCTATGAAAAATTTCAAGTTCTTCAACAAGTGGAAGCTTTCACCTTTCCAACACCTTGTTATACGGTTATGCCGTAGTAAGTTAGACTATTTCTTGTTTTTTTCAAGGGGTTTTTTTTTTATGTACTAATATATCGGCATGTGAGCAAGCATACATTGACCAAGATCAGTAATCTCTGGCTATTGTCTACCTGCTTGAATGCTGTCTTACCTCATGTTCAAACCTAGACGACAGTTAATAGAAATACCAAATAAAGATACCCCGAGGCAGTAGTCTAAAAGATACCAGCTAGATATAGCATTAAGGCTTGATTATTAGTCCGCTGTAAGCAGTTGACTTTGGAATAGCTCATGTACTGGTGTCAGGAGAGAAGTTATGCTTTTAAAGTGCTAAAAAACCTTGAACGTTTAGGGTTCCTGGTTTAATGTATAGTGTAGACCTATTCAAGTACAGTTCAAAACAGAGAAAAAAGAAGGAAAAGAATGCTGTTGAAAAATGGAATTAAACAAAGGAAAGAAGGAAAATTTTTATATACCCAGTGACTCTAGTCTAAGTATAGACCAAGCTATACGTGAACTATCGCGTGTGCTCAACTACATGGACAAGAGCATTTGATGTTCAAAAACAAGGTTTGTAAAATGGCTGCAAAAAAAAAATATTTTTATGAAATTGTCTTACTTGTTGGAACGCCCTCTCAGCCTTATTGCGACAAGTAATGATTGCGAGAGCTCGACTATGGCCCTGCCAAATGGATGTATAACTTTGTCTTCAGACGCTATTAGCACGCGCCGCACGACGGCACCCCACCCATATAAAGACGAAGCGTCATGTACACATGGCTTCTGGAAACGACCAAAAAAGATTTTTTTTTTTTTTTTTTTTTTTTTTTTCATTTGATCTCTCTCTCTCTCTACTAATACCCTGATAAAAATCAATGCATGGTGTTTGATGAGCTAATTGACGCAGTGTACAAGTTGTGACACTGATGGGAAAAAAAAAGCCTGCCCAGAACCTTAAAACCAAGGGTTGGACTTTTTTTTCAAAGTTCACGATCCACTAGGCATGACAGCCCCCCAACTAACGCTTTTAATGCTATTTAGCAGCAATGGCAGGCATTTTAGAAACGAGCAAGATACGTGCATAGTGAATTTCGATTACCATCAAAAACTTTCAGCCTTCTCACAAAAATAAAAAGAAAGAAAAATGCTGGGAAAACTCTTTTTTTTAGACTAGATTATCTCGCTCCAGGAGCCCAAGTTCCCATTTCCTGGGTAAAACTGGAGAGTCTTGAAAAAAAAAAAACCAACAAGATCGGTACTGTAAAGGCGGGTCTGGGCAAGGGGTGGTATTTCTTTTCCGTTTCTTTTCATCATTTCCCTGAGCACCATTCGTTGCCGTATTCAGTCTGCCAGGTCTGGGTCAAAGAAACCGGGGAAACTTGGTCGGAAAGAAAAGTTGGAAACCGTATGTCAAGACAGTCACCCTACATATTAAAAATTGAATTATACATGATGGCGGCAATAGTAGAAGGAAATAGAAATAAATATAAAAATAAAACCCAGTCAGATCGAAAGGTTCGTTAGTTGACGAGCTCACGAAGGGTAGATCGGTAAATCCAAGTATCCTTTTGTGTTCTATGAACCCAAATCCCATCTGCCATTGTTGGAAACTTAGATAGTCTCCACTCATATGCGTGCTTTCAATTGCGAACAGGATGCATTTGAGCAAGTAGGATCTAGCAAGAGGAACTTGATCGGCAAAATGTAAAAGACGAAAACGCTATTGGCGTGACTTGTTATAGTCAATTAATGGCAATGCTCGATCAGTGACACCATCAATTATGTCTGTCATCAAAGAAACTAGCGCTAGTATGACACAAGTAGGACATTCACGAGGCTGTATTCCGGATGCTCACTATTGGCTCATGTCGGAATACATATTACTTATTGACTCGATGCCACAGGTGGACACATTTTTCGGAAGGGAACCATAAGTTACAATATGTAAAACAAACTACCATGGCTTTGTAGATTTAGAGGAACATTTCAGATCAGGATAGTGAAGTCACATGTACCTCCCACCGGGACAAGTTCCACTTGATCTGAATCTCGGGTTTGATAGCGAGACTTTTTTTTGGCTGTTTGTTTCTCATAACGGAGATGATATTACAGATCCAAGGCTAGGCCAGAACCATCGTTTAGCCAAGTTTGTCTATATGATTATTACCACCAAAATCCAACAATCCACAACGCATTAAAATGGTGTTAAAAGAAGAAAAAACCTTAAATCCTGAGTAAGGGTTAGGTTAAGTGATTAGAGCTGGGCCAATAATCGGCCTGCCACTTGGCTGCAGTGCCCAAAAGTCGGAGCCTACATAACTTCCGTGGTCACAAGGGTTGGATTGTGCATAGATGAAAACAGCAAAAAGCAGTACTGCGGCCCGTAACAAAAAAAACCAATAGTAATAAAACAAAATGCACAGCCAGGACATTGATTTGCCCAATGCAGTAAGGTTAATACATGAAGTCACACCACTTTTTTTTTTTTCTATTTTATTTGTTCTTGCAGGGCCTGGACTAATCTGGGTTAACGGGGGAGAAACAAAAAAAAATAATAAAAAGAAAATAAAAAAAAATATAAAACTTCATTAACAATTTTGTTCACTGTTAATATCATCAATTTATTACTCTTTATATTAAGGGAAACAGGACTAGTACTATCTTGATCTGTTTGGTGATTCTACAAAGCCTAAGTTTACAGCGCATTGTATATACAAGACACTGACAAGACAAATCGAAAAAAGAGATTCAGTTATAGCTAGATTTGGTCTGTTTACTGCAATATTGAAACGGCCCAAACTGAATCACAACAGAAATTGCCTTTAAGCCCAAGTGATCCTTCAATTTATCGTAGAATTCCAGGTGTAGTCAAGATTAGGGCTGGAGGTGTTTGAGTAAAATAGATTTATACAGATCGTCAGTAAATCAAAGTGATCTAGCCTTTATTGCAAGTTTAGTGTTAAAGAAAGAAGCCAAGGGGGGACCAATGAAACAAAAATGGGCTTCATTATAATCATAGTTTTTATTACTGAGCGTTTTTTTTTTTTTTATGTCATGCACATAATTGCCTGTTTGTTAATACCCATGGTTTTTTATTTTAATTTTTTTAGGAGTAATAAGCAAAAAAAAAAAAAAAAAAAATCAAGTGAAATCTATTGACTGAAATGTTTGAAACATCTACGCTCTCGTCATTCTTGGACAGTCTGTCGTGAAACCCACTCCTTGTACTAACAAGCTAGAGAACAATAAACAGGTTTTCTATCTATTT
Organism: Geotrichum candidum; assembly: GCA_013365045.1. Classification (NCBI taxonomy): domain Eukaryota; kingdom Fungi; phylum Ascomycota; class Dipodascomycetes; order Dipodascales; family Dipodascaceae; genus Geotrichum; species Geotrichum candidum. Next base: position 236,928 of record QQZM01000002.1, on the reverse strand, counting down.
ATCAAACCAACATCTAAAAGTCATATCATAGCGCAATGTTGGTTTTATTGCCAGTTTATTGCAAAGTTTGACTAATCCATTAGTCTTGGTGTCTACAACCTCTAGAGCTGCGAATTCAATGGGCGGTTGGCATCCAAAAGGTCCCAGCGCATAATGTATAACAGTGCAGCCGTGTCAAAAAAAAAACCCTGGGACTAGAAAGTGGTGGACACACTTGCGTGTAGGTCATATTAAAGATCGTGGCCGAGACGCAAGTCCGGAACGCGTATGCCCACCGTCCCATTGTGGTCTCATTGCACAGGGCCAACTGCTAACCACAACAACTAGCCTGTTTGTCGCAAAGTCTGACAGTTGCACCAAGCTAAAAGAAGCGATTCCCCTTCTTTTTTTCTGGATTCTAGTTTCAATGCAATTCAACTATTCACATGCTCTTAGCGACCAGGAGGTCGGTCACTACTGTATCTGTAATAATTCTTTGCATACAAACACAGCCAAACGCGCTAATGATGAGGGATGGGACCATAGCTTAACCACCCGGCTGTCAGTGCGGATTTTTCAAGTTGATCTAGATCTCAAAAAAGAGCAACAAATTGTAAGTCGCACCGTTGCATTTTTTTAGAAGAAAAAAATAGCATTTTTGCTTTTAACGGGTGTTGGAATCGCAGTCTGTTCCGTTGAAATCTTATCTTGAGAATTCCATGGGTAATTAGTGAACGATAACCAGCTGTAGTAGTGATATCTCTGTTTCTTTTTTACGAATGCACATTTGAGAAAGTATTCGCAATAGAAAAGGTTTCAGCAAAAGAAAAAAAAAAAAAAAAAAAAAAAAAAAAAAAAGGGGGAGGGGGGCTAGTTGTAAACTTATTCGTGGGCACACTGTGCGTACGCAAGGTAGCGCAAGACCCTCGTTGCAGTAACGCGGAATGCGCAGGTGCAAAATGAAGTAGACTAGGCCAGAAGGGACGAGAGAAACAAAAACATCAGAGAAGGATCCGTTCGATCACACTGTTAATGCTATCATGCTATAATACACCAGTTATTTGGAAGAAGCGTTTCATAATGAAAAAAAAAAAAAAAAAAAAAAAAAAAAAAAAAAATTCATCAAGAGGTAGCACAGATGTAGACCTTGGACTTGTTTTGTTTTTCTCCATAATCTGGCGAAACCGAGCCCTCGTTTAGGTTGATATAACTAAACGGTCAAGTTCTTTATGTTTTTGGTTTAGTTGGTAATTGTACCTTTTGCTAGTGGTGTAAGAGTGTCTAGACCTAGATGCATGAGAGTAACTAAAATCAGGTAATGAACTGCAAAATGACATTTTGGGCTACTGGTTTTTTTTACTTTTTTTTTCACTTTTTTTTTTTACAAACGGGCCTACCATGTAAGTCTTTTTTTTTTTTTGACAACAGCTGCGCTAGTCATCATTGAGATGGGGGGTCTAGTTATGATGCCAGTGTGCATGGTTCTGGTTTCGTATTTTATTACTGCTGACGTTAGCATTTCACAAACACTAAAAAAAAAAGAGTTTGTGGAACTCTGCTTTTTTTTTTTTTTGCTTCTTGCTCACGGTAGTTGAATCAATGGGCCAAGTAGAAACAAAAATGAGCCAAAAGCAATTGCAAGAGTGGAGCTCCATGTAATCTTTTGCAAAAATAAATAAAATAAATAAAAAAAAATAAAAGCAAACTTTTGTTTCTCAAAATACACTTCATCTCGGGAAGTTTAGTAGTCTCGAGGTATAGGGTCGCTAAATTTTGGCAATATATGGTGGTTGAACATGTATCACCACTTGAGATGTGTCCCGAATCTGAATGTAACCCTGACGGCACAAATATGGCCCATGACACAAGAGCAATCCAATGATTATTTTTAACAATTATACCAAACTACCAAAAAAAAGTTCCATAAACTAGTTTGTAGCTGCCGTAAGCAGTCTTGATGGTCCAAAAAATCATCAGTGAAGAAGATGCATTTATTGGTGGATGGTTCTGGTATGAGTTTTGCGACTTCGAGATCTAGCAATTTCGTTTGGTCCAAAAGACCTTCGTCGAGAACTACTGCCGCTTTTGAGTTTGCTTTTATTGGTGCTGCAATTGTGATCCCAGTGAGGAGTTCTGTCAATGCGATAAAATATTTCTTTTGATAATAATAATTATAATGATACTAATATCGCTATCAATTAATGTTACTGGTATTTTTTTTATCATTTCAAAACGTCTACTCATTTATCTATTTTAACAGCTACTATGAATGTTCACAGGTTTCGCCTCTCAGTTCCAAAAATACACGGCCTGCGGAACAGCCACTGCTTTAAAAAAAAGCACTCAATTACTGAAAGTTTGACAATCACACCTGCTGAAAAAAAAGATTATCTGAAAAATGAAAAAAAAAAAAAAAAATGCCGACATTATATTTTTCTTTATTCATTTATTTTATAACGCGTGTCTGTACGTGCAGCGCACTGGCATTGCATGGAGTGACAGAACGTGACACAAATGCTCGCCGGCCTTTTCCGCATTGTCGTTTAATTCCAGGCTCGGCGGTGAGCGTGTTAGCACTGCTTTGAGACAAGAAAAAGAACGGCAAGGCCCTGGATAGACTAAATATTACCTGGGTCTCAAAGCTTGATGCAAGCGAAATAATACCTAATTTCCAGCTCGTTAGTCTTGCTCAATGATGATCGGGCTGCTGGCGCGCGCGCAGTAGTCGTCTGCCAAACTGTCTCATGAAAAAAAGTTTATTTTTATTTTATTTCAATTTTAAATCGTCGCGAGGTCTCGTAACTAATAAGCTGTGTGCAATTAAAACCATAATCAAGAGTATCGTTTAATGGTAGAGGCCAGCTAAACAGCAAATACCTAATTTGACTTTTAAATCAACTATAATGTGTTGGGCTCATTGACCCTGATAATAGTCCAACTTGATTAATCCTATCGATAACGAGGCTTGAGCCAGAATCAAAATTAGGATTGCTGTGGGAATAAAGATCTGATACAATCTCACGCGCCATCGCATACCTTTTTTTCCCTTTGAAACTGGTCCTGTAACTGAAACATACACACACGATTATTCCAAATTTGCCATGGCTTCCCAGACCAGCTTAGAGCAAACTGCGAACCTTATTTTGTCTAGTCCCTTATCAGCGAATCTATTAACAGTTTGGACGCATGGGTAGCTAATCAGTTTATTGTCCCTCTATCAAATAGTTACAGACGCTTAGAAGCATGCATCTAGACAGTTTGGATGCGTTCACAATTTCTAGAGTTAGGAGAGTCGTTCACTGCCCATTGTATAGTTTACCAGCTGCAAATGTTCAAACCTTTGCTCAAAGTAGCCAGGATTGAAACGGTTTTTGTTTTCAATTGCACGGCACTGGGGTAAGGCTTTCAATTACTCATACAGGACAATTATTATCAAGAAAGAAAAGATAAAAACAAGTAGACATACATTGATGCTAGGGCCCCGAGATGATTTTCTTTTTTGCTATAGGCTTTTTTGCCTAAACCGCTCAATCAGAAAGACGTTTGTTGCTACAAGTAGTAGACTTATCCAGGTTAACAAAAACTTGTTGACCATTTTTGGCATAGCAATTCCGGTTTTAGGCTTTGTGTGCCCCTTGCCTCGTTCTTCTTCATTGTGTTGGTATAGGTGTAGATCTTAAGTTATAGTTCCGACGAGCCTAGGCCAATAGTAGCAAATATAAAACGCTTTCGTGATCAGCTTGCAATGGTCTTGAGGTTTCCCAATACCAGGAACTGTTCTATAGACAAAATGATAATAATGGCAATAATCGTATCGCTACAAGTGACTTGTTGCAGATTGTACAATCTGAAAGCTCTTTCAATGCCAAGGTTATTGCTACTTGTTGAGCTGAGTTTATATTTCCTTGAGCAGGAAGATAGTTATGTGAAAGTAGAGTACAACCTCTATACAAGAACTACTTAGGCTACTTTGAAATACAATAAGTCACTGGGGGAGAGTAGAAGTCTTCATTACTTCACGGATGTCAGGCTCCAGCTAAAAACAAACCAAAAAAACGGCAAAATCTTTGTTGAGGGACTCTACTACCTGGTCAAGCACTAGAATCTAAAAGACAATGTCAACTGGCAGCCAAAGAGGAGTAAAATTAAAGATCTTCCAAAATCCATTATTTCTGAGGCACAGTTTGCAGCAAGCATTCTTTTTTTTTTTTTTTTTTTTTTTTTTTTTTTAAAAAAAGGTGTTAACCAGGTTTGAGCACAAACGGGTTGAGAATGGATAACAACTCCATTTTTCTGATTTAATACCGGAAAGATTGACTCGAAATGGAGTTTATAGTATATATCTGGACCATACCATTGAGATTCCTCCTAGGTTGTAACTACTCATTACACTGAAAAGACTACATCTAACGAATATTTCAGTATTTCTTTTCTTAAAGGTGGGTTTGATGCTTAATATTGCATCTTATTTCTATAGCTCGCTCTTCGGAAACCACCAGCCATCAGTGTCAAAACGACCCTAGTAATTTTTCTGCAGAAGGACAAATTTGTGCTTTTGAAAAACCTTTTTTGTTCTACCGTAAGCCGTTCCGTCCTCCCCAAGGGATGGGAAGGAATAGTGAATGTTTTACAACAGTACAATTAAGAGGGTCTATCATATATTTCTAAAAAAAGACACATAAATTGACGAGGCGTTATTCAAACTGGTGATGGGGGTTGTTGTGTCTATTATCAGTTATCGTTAAGATGCAAAGGAGGCAAAAGTTCATGCCAGAGTTTTCTGTTTAAACAGTGGCATGGTGTATTTGAAACGGGTTACAATACAAGCGCTCTATTAATGATGAGCATGTGGGCTACCTTGCAAATCTTTTTTTTTTTTTTTTTTTGCAGTGTTAACAGAATGGTATACAAGATACTGAAGACGTGGCAATTCTGATCTGGTGTGGCCATTAAACCTAGTACAGTAACTGAAAAGGGAAGATTAACACTGAACCCGAAAAAAAAAATGATGTCAGCTGCAATAGAGCAAACTGTTATGGTAGATATCTACGCATGGTGGTTTCGGTACTCTCTTTTTGCCATTCACGAGACACAAAAAAAAAAACTTTCAGACAGTTATCGTGACAATCTAGTATGAAAGTCTATTCTTGCCACTGATTCAAGGGATAAGGAATGTATGCAATAGCAGGTTCACTACGACCGATAATAACGACGCTTTGTGTCTCCCACACTTTTAAGAGTACAAGTTGGACGATGGTGAGAATTTCAAGGGGCGTCAATATGAGCCTCGAAGTAAAATAAAATGCCTTCACGTGAACGATAAAGATTGTAATGTCTGGAGACACTACATACTCTCAAGCTGGCAAAACGTAAACACACACAGCCTCGGAATTGTATATTGTGTATTCTGTTTTCCTATTTCAAAGGCGTTGATTCGGTTAATTCGTTTTTAATGGTTTTCTTTTTTTCTTATTTCTTGTGGTGACTTCAAAAGCAACAAAACTCTAAAATGTCACTTTCTCAGAGCGACAGGTTGTCAAGTTCATTTTTTGTGGTTTCTACCAAAGTTTCTTGTGTACATGTGTATTGGTGCAAACATAGGAAAAAAGAAAAAGCAATTTTGATTTGATTTAAATTTTTTTTTCTTCTTCTCATATTGAGCTAAACCCCAATTAGTATTAGTCTGCATAGTTTGAAATTTGTTAACACATTTAAATTGGTGGCAGTAGATGTACCTTAGGTACCATTTCGTATGCAATTTCAGCCATAAAGTCTAAAAATACTAATAAATGATAATGATAATGATAATAATAATCTAACTTATTTTTTTATATATATTTTATATTTTTAAAATAGGATTTACGCAGCCTAAATAAAAATATATATGACAAAAACCTAGATTGATACTGGGTAGATTTGAGTACACTGAACATTTCAGTATTCCAGCGAGAAGAAAGAATTTAAACCGTTGCATAGATTTGGCTTAGATAATTACACCAATTAGAATTATTTTCGTGGACAATTGAAACAAAAAAAAGAAATTTCAATTTTTTTATATAATTTTTTTTTACAGTTTGGGTTATAGCCGAAGATGGAAATAATACTTTCTTTTTTTTTTTTTTTTTTTTTTCAGCATGTGTGCGACTTTTATGTATGGCAGTAGGTAATGGGTAGTCACAGCAAATTTATTATTATTTTAATTATTATTTTAATTATTATTTTTATTATAATTATTATTATAATTATTATTATAATTATTATTTTTTTATTATCATTTTATTGATTTTTTTTTTTTCCACGCTTGTTAATGAGCTGGCTTTGTATTTTGGTGACACATAAAAATCCATTTCAGTTTTGACCAGGCTCAGCTAATGGTATGGAAAAACTTTAAATTTTTTTTTTTAAATAAAAATCTCACATTTTGGCCACAATTTGACTTTTTTTTTTTCTTTCTTTTTTAAAAAAACATATATATATACATATTCTTTCTTATTTTATATTTTGGTAAAAACTTCTCAATAATCCAAAAATCAAAAATAAAAAAGATACATCTACTTCAGCACTTACTACATCGACAAAACTTTTTGTAAAGGCAATTAAGTCACCAAAAACTCCATCGTCAATACATTTGTCACCTTCAACTCCCCATCCACCAACCCCTAAAAATATTACAGTGTTTTGTGTGTTGAAGAAATCTTTCACTTACCCGTAAACCATCATCATCCTTCCCCCTCCATCTATTTATTTAATTCAAAGTGGCTTGTCTTTGATTTTTTTGAAACAAAAACCGTTCTTTGAAGCATTATTTATTTTCATTTTATTTATTTAATTCCCAAAACCCAAAACAAGAATGGCGTCTCCCCACTCCTACTTACCAGACACTCACTGCACTCCCCTTCCTCTTCTTTGGGGTGATTCAAACAGCCAGATCGAGCATTCCTTTGCCATCCAGCAGCAGCAGCAACAGCAGCAAAAGTTCTACTCTTTGCCTCCTTTGACTGTCGGCCATGGCTCTCCTCCCTCATCCCCTGATTCCCTTTCATCTGCATCTTGCCCTCTCTCCACCACCCACTCCAGCATCTCCTCCTTCTCTGATCTCTCCACCACTCCTCCCCTTTCGAGATCTTCCACCATTTACTCTAACAAGAGTAGCGACATTTCTGCCCTCTGGGGCTCGTCTACCTACGGCCAGGCGAAACCCAAGTTTCCTTCTATGAATAGCCAAACCACCCCTGGCACTCCTATTCATGAAGGCTTCAACGATGGCTATTATGCTCCCAACCTATCCTCTTCCTCTTTGCCTCCCAACGGCATGGCTAACAACCAAGCCCACTGCCATAGCATGCCTGCAGTCTTTGCAGTGCAACAACAGCAACAACAACAACAGCCCATGCCGACCTTTAATGATTATCATTTTAATGAAATTAAGCATCATGAGTTCATTGATGACTCCTTCAATGGATGGAACAATGAACAGCAACAACACTTTATGAACCCTTTCCCGCCCACTCCTCCCTTGAATGGTCTTAACGACATGCCCATCAAGGATCTTCACCACGGACATCATGCTCACCAGCATCTCTACGACGATAATTCCCACATGGCTGTTACCCAGCTAAACCGCCGCCACTCCCACAAGCCTACCAGCAACAACACAATGGGTGGCAGCAGCGGCAGCATTCACCGCAAGTCTGAGGCTGGTCTCTCGCGCTCTGCGTCTTCGCGCAAGCCGTCCAAGCTTGTTGTCAACACTGAGCTTTACAAGACTGAGCTTTGCGCTACTTTTATCAAGTCTGGTGGTAACTGCCCCTACGGCAGCAAATGCCAGTTTGCCCACGGAGCCCAGGACCTCAAGGTTGTCGACCGCCCACCCAAGTGGCGTTCCAAACCTTGCCAGAACTGGATCAAAACCGGTGCTTGTGCTTATAATGAGAGATGCTGTTTCCGTCACGATACCAACTAACGAATTTGAATTTTCTCTTCTATCCCTTTAATTATTATTCTTTCTTTATTCTTTTTTGTTATACGAATGTTATTTATTTGGAGTGTCTATTTTATATATATATTTTATATTTATTATTTCATGTGTTTTTTTTTGTTTCTTTCTCTATTGACACAGTTAAATGGTGAAATAGCCCTACGCTGGTTGGCCCAATTTCCATGAAATACAAAAATGCGTTGGTTTTTGTTCAGGTCCGATTTATCACCAAACCTTTTTTTTTTATTTCAGGATTAGAGAAAATAATAGACGCCATATGGGATTGTAACGGTGAGATTTGCAATATCTAACAAGATTTGTTTTATTTTGCCACTCTGGGAAATCCTTCCTTCCAGAATAATACAGGACCAACAACAAAGTGTATACCAACTTGTCTTTTAGTAGTGTATATACGTGTGGGTATTATTATCATCATTATCAGCATTCAACAGTACAACAGGTTTATATAATGTACAGGCGCATATACAGGTCATATATATGCAGTACCACCATCAAAAGAGTAAAAAAGCCTTTAAACTCAATGTGGATCTCTTTTTTGCTATAGTTTTGCGAGTGCAGCCAAGTTTACAGCGCTTTATTGAATTATTATTATTATTTTAAACATGACGGTTATCTCTGCTGTTGTACATTGATGTTGTACATGTATCCCTCTGACGCGCAATAGGAACAAACAGGGCAAAGCCTGACGATTACCTAAGTGGCGCCCTCTTGAAAACTGTTGTTGGGGGGGCGACAACGAAGAAAACACAGTTGAACTGCAGCAACGCCGCTGAATTGGGCAGTTGGAATGGTCGATCAACCCACTATGCTGTTCTCCTTCAATTAATAGGTTTTTTTTTTTTTTTTTTTTTTGTAACTGGCCCTTCTTCATCCCTTAAACGACTGAAATTATGTGCATTTCAATTAGAAAAAAAAAAAAGGGTAGATTGTAGTATGCACAGTAAAGAACTCATTTTATTTTTCTTTTCTCATCTATCCATACATAGGATAAGTTTACTCAAAAGGAAACAAAAAAAAAAAAAAATACAAAATAATACTGGCGTAAAACTCAAGGTATTATTATGAACCTTGTTACCACCGCCGTCCGTAGAAACACAACCCGCTTTTCAACAGCTTGTCGCTGTCCGGAGTCATAGCACCAGAAAGAGCCACGCATATGACAGCAAGCGTTAGGTTTTTTTTTAATTTTTTTTTTTTCTTTTTTTCTGTCTTTGTTGTACAAGTTTCTGTTAGGATGGGGGTTAACGAGAACCTGCTTATTTTTTTTTTTTTTTTTTTTTTTGTTAGGGAAATAGCCAAACAACGTCGTATACGTGTAGACCATGTTCATGCCAGCGCCCCCAAACACCAGCAAGGACCCAAAGCGAAGAACGGTTTCCTACAAACCCGGAGCCACGCCCCTACGGTTTGTCAGGTACACATGACCCCCCCTCTCTCCAAGAACCCTGGAAGTCCAGGGCTTTGACCAGTCCAAGCACCCTGTTGTATACAACGCGCCGTACTGTTTGCCCAACAACAAAAACAGTATATATTTTATCAAGAACCCAACCCACAAGGTATATAGGTATACACTCAATCATGAGCCCAAAGCCAAACCCTTTTATTATTATTTTTATTTTTTTTATTTATTATTCTTTATTTATTTTTAAAATAAAGTTGGGCTTGGTTCACTAAATCTCCAAAAAAAAAAAAAAGATCCTTAGCAATTAACAAGACTTTTCGCGAGAAAGAGACTTTTTGTGGGTTGGGTTGCTGATTAAATTTTTTTTTGCCTTCATCAACCTGGTGTATATCCACTGTTGACCAAAATTTGTCTAGATAGACTAAAATACTTACTGTTAAGCTCCAGGTACCAAAACTCTTTTTTTTTTTTTGTTTCTTTGCTCCCACACAAAATGTAAACGGAGCACAAGTATATACACAGTTTCCCAAAAAATAAAAAAAACCAAGTTATCACGTGACTACTCTATAGAATGGACAAGGTTACATTGCCGTTTACATTACTTGCCGCATTTTGTGGTTTTTTTTTATTTTGATGGGTACAGAGGCTGGAAGCGGGTCATGACAAGATCCATCAGTAACAGCCGTGGTAACGGCCCATTTACTGCTAAAAAAAAAAAAAAGTACCATCGCTGAATTTTAAGCATAAGCGATAGAAGTACCGATAAGCACGCTTATTCTGCTTGTAACATTTGCGATTGATTTTTTACAAGTTTACTACAGTTGGGCAGCTGCTGGTAACTGTCAAGTTCGCAATGGCCTTGTCATTCACCCTCATGGAATTAAGCGAAAAAGACCAAAGCCACATCCCCCCCCCTCCCAACACATTGAAATGCGTGTATATACACCCATATTTAAGCTTCACAGACGGCTAAAAGAAATTTGGACAAAGCACCCAGGGTGAGGCCTTGAATTAATGAGACGTTTGGGGCTTCTTTTGGGGGTAGCATTGACTTGGGCTCCTTGGTTGCTGTACGATTTGATTTTGAATTGCCCCTTTTACCTTAATGACATGTCAATATATTTCATCTTTCGGGATTATTCTACAGTATTTCTTACTCACTTTTATTTTGATAGCGATCCAACCCAGTCAGCTAGGTGGTCTAGTCTGTGGTCTAGTCTGGAGGCTGATCTCACCCCGGGGGAGGAAACCCAAAATTCAATTGTCCTTGGTTTGGAAAATGTTACGACATTGACATTAAACTTAGTTTGAGAAAATCGTTCATTCTCGCTTGCCCATATTAAACACGATGAGTTATAAACCCAGTGCTCCCTCCGTTGTAACCTCTGCTTGTGTGCGAGGCCTGAGGTTTTGCTATCTAAGTAGTACCAAATCTCCCCGTGCCACGCGTGTAGCTTTTTTACCGGTATTGAACAATGGTCGTGCTACTTGTTTTTTTTTTTTGCACTTTTGCCTGCGTCAAATCTATTTGCCCGACTTGTTTCTCCGTAGACTTGAACTCTCGTAGGTTTGCCGATTAGTCTTTTTCTTGTGGCTACTCCGTTTCGCTTTTATTCTGTTGGGTATTAATGTTTTTTATTTTTATTTTGTCGGACTAGTTCAGTTACTATCCTTATCACATTGCCCACTTGTGTAAGCTAGGTTTTCAGCCTGTTCAAGAAAAATCATGTCTATTTTACCCAGACTTGTTTCTCCCTAATTTCTATTAAAGGTGCTGTAAAAAAAAAAGGTTAAAACTCAGTCAAAAGTAACTGCTCAATTTGCCTGATTATAGGTCTTTTTCCTTTGTTAACCTGGTAATGATCATATTGTCGCGAGTGCTGAGCGCTAGGGTAGTCTTTCAAATTGCTGACATGTAGATTGACCAGCCAAGGCTACCTTTTTTTTTTTGCGTGCTTCTGTCGGATTACCCCCCTGAGGTTGTGATTCAAAGGGTTACATGGGACAATCACGACGATCACTCGCAATGTGCAAAAGTAATAATCGAAATGCCAACGGTAAAATCCAAACATGCCATGGTACTGAATTCTAGATAGGGAGATAAACAAACAAACTAATTGGACTATGATTTCGAGACCTACGGTTTAACTATCATTAGCTCGTATAAACACAGCCATGTTTTCAGCATAGTTAGAGCCCAAAGGAACACCTCTTGTTCTCATTACTGCTTTTGTTCCATGTTTTGGTTGACTTTCGGTTTGTGACCGGTAACTAAAACATTCACTTGATGTCAGAAACAGGCTGACTGGTGTATAAAGTCATTTTTGTTGCTAGCCATGGGATGAGGTCTTCTTCTTACAAAAATAATAACCATTTCAATCAGTATAGTTTGCATCCTGAATATACTTGTCTTCTTTTATTTATTATATTTCACAGATCTCACATGGTTCAAATGAAATATACGGCTGGCGTCGCTGGTTAGATTGCTCACAACAACGGGCTCGCTTTCTTTGTTTTATTTAAAGCTCCAAAAAAAGAGACGCAAGGCTGATAGTTTTCTAGTCACGGGCGATCTAGCGTTTTGTGCGCCCTTGCAATGCGCGCTAATGCCACCGTTGTTCACCTGATACCAGAATTAAATATATTTTTCCCTTTCATCTCATCTTGGAGCCTTAGACCCTGACGCGCACTAACCTGCGACTAGTGAAGTCTAATAGTGCAGGCACCTAAACTAGCCGTGCTCAAAAAAAAAAAAAAACATCACCAGCGACACATTTCCCCAGAAAACTCTTAATTTAGGGCAAACAATAAAATTAAAAGAAATGGAAAAATCTCGACAAGAAACCAGCCAACTAGAATTAATTATTGAATAGTTTTTTTTTAAATCTCTTTTTTTTTTTGATCAATGATGTTTTACACTGCAGTAAGAATTACCAGAAAAATAAGCCTTTGGCATTTGGACTATGATAAAATCTTATCCTTTGTCAAGTAGAAACAAAAGGGAACATCAAACTTTACAAACCTTTTAATCAACTGGTGGACTAACTAGATAGATGAATAGTTAGTTTATTGTGCTTACATCAAATAGCCACAAGGTGGAGTAATTACTTAGTATACATTATCAAGTTACTACAGTACAGCTGTCAGTGCCCAAGTAGGAGAAAGTTATACAAAAACATAGAGCAAGTGGTGCCTGAAGGCGATGTACTGAACCAACACCATACCCTTTCATCTCAATTGTTTTTTTGAATGGTGACTGCTGAACGTTTGAGCAAACCCGCGGCTTGATGTTCTCTATTTTTTTTAATCATCGGGGCTGTAGTTAGAGTCCACAATGCTGTATCTTGGTTCTTTGTAAACTATTGCGCGTGAGCTTTGCAATAGTCTCAGTGTGTGTACACATGTTAGTGTGTCTGTGCAACTATTACGTGCACCTCATCGCCGTTATAGTAAACTCCCCATACCCCCAAAAAAAACAAAACAAAAAAGAAAAACGTGTAAAAGCAGGCTAGTTCAAAAGCGCCGATAACAAAGACTGTACTTGCAATGGAAACTGTCACTTATACTTTTTTGCCCCATATAATTAATGTTCATCGATAACTGACAAGCTGCTGTGAACTTGTAGTTCAAAGATCCTGTCTGCTATGAAAGACCGATATTTACAGTGCACTGTTGCTCTGATATAAGACATAGGTTTGAGATAAAATATTCAAGCAAAGGGGCAGTTGCCCCTGCTGTATGTAATATCTAGTCAGTCATGATGCTCGTCAACAACTTGAAATCTGGTTTTCACTCCATCCCAAGTTGGCTCGCGGATTTAATACTACTTGGAACTCAACAACTACAACTATAAGCCAGACTACCTTTCATGAGTTCTTGAACAAGACTGAAAATGTATGTGTTTATGGTTGGACAGAGCAGATTGGTAGATAGTCACAGTACTTGAATCTCCAAATGGTTTTAACTGACTTTTTGCATTTCATTACTACCTTTGAGTAAGCGTTTTGATAACATGATTGACTTCAATAGAAACTCCAATAATGTAAACAAAATAAATTGCATTTGAAACTGAAAAATAAAATAAAACATTTGATCATAAAATCACACAGTCCAGAGTAGTTATTTTATGCATATTCACAGCAAGGCATAGCTGCAAAACTTTTTTAATTTGAAATCTAGACAGTTTACAAAATGGAATAAGAGGTCCACATTTTATTCTCTAAAAAAAAGTCGATTGAAAAAAACCAGCTGGCTATTGTGATAGTGTTGTAGTGAAGATTAATCTATTTAATCAAAATCGGTCTGCCTGCAAAACAGACAACCAGACCACTCAATATCAGCGTTGCAAGCCATTGTGATGTATAAGCCCGAGTTAATGTACCGAAACCCAGTTACTTATGATAGACCTGAAAGGGGTTTTTTTGGTGATGGTATTATAGTCTTTATAACGTTGCAAATACTGGGGATGTAATACATATTGGACCTGTGTGATATTGTTCCCGTTTGACCGCACTCTAATCTTTTTTTTTCCTTCTCAAAGCTGTTACTTGTCATGGACAAATATTCAATAACGCAGACCAATAGAAACAAAACAGCAACAGAGTATAGCATTATAAGTACTCATATCTTTGATACGATATCTGAGTTCTCTGGAATGCTGCCAGCGTTTGAAACTGTGACAAACCATCTCTTCCAGACCGAACATTATCAAACCTCTTTAAGATCGATAGCACTTTAACAGTTATTCAAGGTTTCAAAACTTTTCTCATACCAATAGCATTATTAACTACTTCAACTTTACCACTCACTGTCCAACTTTTGAAAACATTAAATGAGTAAATGACTGATATAGCTACTATTATCTATATATTGATTTTATCCTGAAAGGGGGAGGCTTGAACCAGATGCAGTCTCTAAACAAGGCAAAACAGACGATAAATAAAATTATTATGTCCTTTTTTTCATTTCTATAAGCTGGTAATTTAACCTGGCTTGAAATAATGGGGGTTATCAGTTGTGATAGCCTTAACAGATAGCCCTACGGGCGGTAGGCAATTTTAACAAAGTTAAGAAAGGTAATGGAGGATATGTTTAAAAAGACAATGGTAGTGCCAGAATGGGCCTGGTCACGGTAGCCGGAATGGTTGAACTAGCCAGTCTAAAACTAGATTGTTCATATAGTCGATCACGGGTCCATGACACTTTTAAAGTTGTGGTTCACGGCGGAAGCGGCCAAAAATAATAGAGCTTAATATCAGATAGAAACGCGTCATTGAAAAAGATAACGAAATGACAATTTTTTTCTTTTCACAAAAAAGACGATTTATCTTGAGAGTATCATAGACACTAGTAGACACTAAAACATACACTACTTTGTCTAGGAGGTCACACGAAACAAGACGGTTAAAAGTTATATCCCCCCTTAAAAGCTAGTTATTTCAATAAAGTACCCCCCGTGATCCAAGTTAGATGTAGCAAATCGGGTTTGAACCTTGGCCCCAATGATGATTGTTTGCAGAGCGAGTCCTTTGTGTTGTTGCAGAATGCGACTAATGAGAATCAAAGTCGACGCGTGCTCTAAATGATTTACCGTTAGGATTTGTAATATCAGCTCATTTTATAGATCTTTTTTTGGTAACTAAATACAATAGGGAGTAGCTTTGGGTTTTTTTTTGCAAGGTCCAACGGTCACGTTGTAAAAGTTAATCTAATGAAAAACTTGATTCTAGAAGCTAGACTTGGTTTTGAAATAAAGCGTTACTCAACTACTTAATCAGCAATGGATCCAAATGGATCCATATATAGACATTGCAAGTGAAGATGGGGAAATTTAAAAGTTTTCTTTTTCTTTCCTCTTTTGTTTAAATGGGTCGATTTTCAAAGATGATGATACATCTGTTTATTATCCTAATATAAGAATTACCAAATAAAATTAATAAAACCGCGAGAACTTGAGAAAAAGAAGCCATTTGTTCCTGGGATATTTTTCTTCACGAGGCTCATAAAACAGTCATCCCAATAGGTATTTGAGGGAGTTCGAGATTTGATGGGGCCGGATTCTTTATAGACTCAGACCGTGGGTCAAGGAGAATACTTTAAGATCATAAATGCAGTTTTATGTCTCAGTGGGCAGGCAAGCTGGCAAATCCTTGAAAAGGTCTGCTGCTAAACTAACCGTCAGTTGGATAGGTGCGGTAGTGAGTTGAGAACCTACACTCTTGAGTCACCACAGTAGACATTACACCCGCACTTTGCTATACGTAACCCCGACACGATAAACCCCCCAATAAAGGTAACTGGCCGCGATGTTCTACCAAATTACACAGACCACCATTCCTTATTAAACGTAACAACAATGAAAAAATAGGTTAAACTTGGTGATAGTAGAAAGAAACAAATTTCTTAAATTTGTGCTGTTAAAACTATGCGTACTCATGCAATCCACTCACTCTGTTAATTTTAGCTTTTACGGAGCTGATCTGACAAGCCTAACTACATGGTTACAAATTCCCCTTGTATTAACGTCTACAAATAGCTTATGGCATTTAATATTGAAATGACTGTCCACAACAATCTTCCGTTCCATTAAAATATATATTATTATCCAAATCATCTTCCTCTCTTTAGACCTGATCATACCAAGTAGAAACGCCCCTATTACATTAGCACTCTTGCGTTATCAACTTAACATCTATTACTTATATCTTGAATAAAAGAGAAGGGTCAATTGCACCCATTGTCTTGTTGCCGTTAAGACTCATGATCTGGTCATTGCATTAGATAACTTCCCTGCAGATATGGGCGCATAACTATGCACATATATTTCCAAAAACCTTTACAAGTTGCCTTTTGAATACCATAATTCAACCAGTGATCTAATTACAGCTAGTCAACATTTTGGTTCCTATTGTCACATCTGTTACTTGTGGCAACTGCTCAACCAATCTAAATCCGTAAAGTTATGGCAAGAACTTCCTTTTCTAATTCTTGGATGTTGAATTATCTTTTCCGTTTACTTCCAGAGTGCTTTAGTATTCAAATATAAAGAGTTAATTCTCTAAATTCATATTGTATTATGGATAAGTTTACACACACTATCCAATTGAATAACTACCATAGTCAAAGTATAAGCTGAAAGAATGCAGTTAGCATCATCCCATAAAACAAATACAAACTGGTTTTTTTGTAATAAGATTTGCAATTGTGTGTTAGGAACCGCACGGAACGCGAAATAAATAATAATAATAAAAAGTACATGATCAAAAATAAAGCATATTCTAGTCATAGTGATTATCACAAGCCTATTACAAAGCAGTACCCCGTTCAAACGAGTCTCTAATCTCTTTGGTGTACTTATCATAATGCCGGGACAGTTTTTTGTTAAACTGTTTGTTTTTCTCGTTGATGTATGTGACGTGATCATCCTCCTGCTCATCCGTACGCCGACGCTTCTGCCGCCTCGTGTCGTCTTTTTTCAGTTTGTCAACAAGCCGGTCTACAGCCTGTTTTGACGGCTTCTTATGCAATCGGTCCTCCCCAGCACTGCTGCTGGCGGGTTGTTTGATTAAAATGACATCACCTTCTTCTGTCTCGACAAGGGTGGCGCTGCGCTGCAGCGCCTCACGCTTTCCGCGTTCATAAGCCGCCAGATCTGGTTTCAGCTCGCGCATTTCCTTTAAATATGTACGCTCCGCGGCCTTGGCGTGATCTGTAAAATGTGCACCGTCCTTAATCTCCTGTTTCGCACGTAGCTTGTCATCCCATTTCTCAGACTCTTCGACCGTCCAGTCCCACGCACGTTTGCGTTCAAATTGCTCTTCGTCACCTGCTTCCATTCGTAAAAGTTCAAGCTCCGCACGCTCCTTCATTTGTTCTAGCTTTTGCACTTGCTTTGGATCAGTATGAACCTTTGAGTATTCTTGGTGCACAGCTTTGCGGTTGGATTGCGCAGACTCGGCCTTGCGCTTGCGCAGCTCCTTGAGACGGTCAAGCTGAGCTTTTTTCTTGTCCACCACAGGCTCTGATAAAGGTACGTCCGATACAGGGTCTGACATTTTATTTTTATAGGTGTGTAATAATGGGTGAAACGTGAATATGAGAATGAAAATGAAAAATAATAGCAATAGCAACGATTTTTGCAATGCCCGGGTGGTAGTGTACAGATCTGGTCGGTTTCAAATTAAAACTCCCAACGCCGGCATTCTCAAGTTTATAAAACACCATCACCTTGATTCTTGAAAAACAATCAAAATACCACAATTACATCAATGTCAGACATCGATAGCATTTTTAAGGTAATTATATATACCCAATATATACAAGATATCTAGAAAAATCAATGAAATCTAACAGTGGCATATTAGACTTCTCTTGCGGGCGTGAAACGACTTGACCCCTTTCTCAATGGTATGTAGCAGCATCAAGGTCAAATAGCAAAACGCTCATGGGCTAACTTTCAGTTGCAGACAACGCGTCAAAACAGCAAAAAACAGATGAAAACGAACATGAGCAGGTAGAAAATATTCCATCATCTATTCACGATGACCCAGCAGTTAGACGACAGGAACAAATCCGCGCATATATTGAAGAAAACGAGATTGCGGGTGGTGAAGACGAGGAAGTCTACAATGCTGCTTTCCTCAACAAGCTGCTTATTAGTTTTGAAAAAGCTGTGTCACTGAACATTGAGCTTCGCGAAAAATATGTTGACGAACCTCTTAAATTTATGGGCTCTGAAGAGGAGCTAGATACTGCGATCAAGTCGCTCTCAGTATTGAGTAACGCGCCTAAACTGCTGGCCCTTTTCATCAAATCAGGGAGTACTGAGACGCTTATGTCGCTAGTTGCGCATGAGAACACCGACATTGCCGATGAGGCTATCAAGGTTACCAGCGAGCTGCTTGACATAGAGGACAGTGACCTTTCTGAGGAAGATGCTGAGGATATTACGAATTTCGGACACTACCTTGTCACGTCCCAGAATCTCGGAAGTGTCATTGTTTCATTTTTACAACAAAAGCTAATGTTAGACGAATTAGACACAGAGGCGGTTGCAGACGCGCTGCGAATCATTGAAAATTTGATTGCATTCGAAGAAAGCGATCTTTTTGCTAAAGCCTTTTTACAGACCGATCTGGTTTCGTGGCTCATTGGTTCTCTTAACGATAGCCGCCATGTACCCACAGCTATTCGGAATAATTGCGCAGAACTTCTTGCCTCCATACTTGTGCATTTCCCTGTGGCCTTCTCGCAGGATATGGCAAAAGACAGCTCAAATATCGACAGGTTGCTTCAGGCTATCGCCACGATTAGAGGCAAAAAGATAAAAAAGAATTCTGATGAAGAAGGCTTTTTTAAGGATATGTTTGATATCTTGAGAATCAGCGTGCGAAACGATGAGGCAAACGCTCAGTTTTTAAATAATGAGGGTATTGACTTGATGCTGATTTTAATCAAAGATGCCCAGCACAATTGGATTGTTGAAGAAGCTTTGAAGGTGTTGATTGAGACACTCAAGGGCACAGACCGATTGGAATCCGCACTGACTTTTATCAAATCTGGTGGTTTGAAACACTTATTTAAGGTCTTTCATTCTGAAAGCTCTAGCAACAGCAAAAAGAAGAAAAAGAGCGAGACTACTTTGCGCCAGGAATTGGGAGTACAAATTGTGGCCTTACTACTGAGATGGCTACCGCTTGATTCGGACGAGCGAAAACGTGTGATCAAAAAGTTTGTTGTCAACAATTTTGAAAAGCTACACCAGTTCCTACAGATTCGAGATGAACTCAAAGAATCTGTTGCTGCGGAAGAAGCCAGACAGAGACAAGAGCGCGACGAAGATAACGATGATGAAGATGATTTACGACATTTCGCTAACGAAATTGAACTGGAAGAGCAGCTTTCCAGAGCTGGAAAGGACCAGCTACAAGTGGTAAATGTGATATTGGCATGGCTACTTGTCGAATACCCAGAACTGTTAGATATTGTTCAGGCGTCAAGAAAGGCTGAGATCGTGGCAAGTTTGAAGGAACAGATCGAATTATTGAAAAAGTTTATAGACGATGAGAATGACGAGTCATTTGAGCAACGGGAGGCCAAGCTAGATTTGGATCTGATCTCGACGCTGTACAACGAACTAATGTAATTGATGGCCAGAAGTCTTTAAGTCCTAGCTAACCAAGGTAGTTTGGTAAAAATGATCACTTACTTTTTTTCTTCCCTTTTTTTTTTTTTTTTTTTTTTTTTTGGCTCAATTGTTGCGTTAATGATGTGGATCTGATATTAACACGAAATGTAAATTTTACTAATGTAGACTGGTGTTATTTTTATTAACTGAATTATAGACTGGTCGAGTTGTAAAAAGTTGGCACTGGGTTATTAATGATATCGGTTTTGTCAGATCTGAATGACATGCCGAGAACTTTCATCGTTTTAAACGGCCACTGACTGATAACCTCCCAATTTTTGCCTGTCATCTTTCAACCTACCAACCATTACCAGCTTTGAAGAAATCTCGAAGGACAACCTTGTTATAATATAGCCATAATGCCGCTCAAAGTTGTAAAGGACATCATACCCCACCCTACTAATGTCTATCATATTGAGGGTACTGGGCCCCTCGTGTACCTTATCCCCGGCAATCCTGGTTTGTCGGAGTTCTACACCCTCTATCTTGATGAGCTTAAGGCGAATACTCCTGACCTCGACCTTGAGTTACTGTGCCCGTCGCATCGTGGTCTCGACACAAAGGCTTGGCACAGTTATAACCTCAATCATGGTGACACAACGCTTTCTTTAGATCAACAGGTTGAACACAAGGTGACGTTGCTGAAAAACTGGGTCGCTAACAGCAACAGCGAAAAGCGGGACGTGATAATTCTTAGTCACTCC
Source organism: Geotrichum candidum (assembly GCA_013365045.1). Taxonomy (NCBI): domain Eukaryota; kingdom Fungi; phylum Ascomycota; class Dipodascomycetes; order Dipodascales; family Dipodascaceae; genus Geotrichum; species Geotrichum candidum. Next base: position 216,658 of record QQZM01000002.1, on the reverse strand, counting down.
GTTGGTGCTTGGATGGCTCAGCGCGTGTCACTTGCATTTCAGAATGACCCCGTTATCAACATCAAATTTGTCGGTTTACTGACGCCCACTGTAGCAAATATCGCCAAGAGCGATCGTGGTAGATCTCTCATCTGGTGCGATCAAAAAATTGGCTACATGGGCTCGCGCGTCGGCCGGTTTTCTGAGTTTCTGTCGTGGCTTATTCCTCGCAGCGTGATTGAGTCGTTACTATACCACATCATTGGTAAAGATAACCAAAATAACCCTGCTCCCAAAGAGTCTATTCATGCTGCACTTGAGCTCGTCACCAAGCCTAAGATTGTTAAACAGGCGTTGGACATGGGTACGGAGGAGATGTACCGTATTTTGTCCGATCTCGAGCCTGAGGATATTCAGGGCTTCTGGGAAAATGAGGGCAAGTTTGATAAGCTTTGGCTCTATTACGTTAAGAACGACCACTGGGTTGACAATGACACGCGAGCTGAAATCATTGACAAGTATGGTAACGACCAATTTGCGCACATTGACATTGAAATCGAGAAGCGCGAGTATATCACGCACTCGTTTTGTGTTCACTACTCACAAGAGGTCGCCGAAGTCACCGCTAGAAAGATTATGGAGGTTTTTGCATAGAAAGGAATATATATTAAAAGTAAAATACATGTAAATGTCATGTTTAATAAATGAATGATTATTTGAGAGTTGGCGGACGGTTCTGTTTATTTCTAACCAGCCTCGTTGTAAGCCACTCAACTGCGTCTTTCAAGCCGTCCCTAAAAAGACAATATGTTAGTAGTCTGCTCATTTAAATGGTTCCAGTTCTTCCAAACGTACCCGCTTAATGCACTTATGGGCAACACCCTACTGTCTCTAGCGCTCATGCGTTCTGCAATCTTATTAAAGATTTCTTTAATGTCCTCAACCTCGAGACGGTCCTCGCGGTCCTGTTTATTGGCCAACATGAGAATTGGAAGGCCCTCGACGTCTTCGTTGGTAATGATAATTTCTGTGCAGAAATGAGAGTCAGTAAACAGATAACAATGTAGTCACAAGCCGTATTCAGTACTCACCCAGTGCCCGCTTGCACTCTTCCAGCCGCTTTCTGTCCGAGGAGTCAACAACAAACACAATTCCATGCGCGTCATTGTAGTAGCTCTCCCATAATGTTCGTAAGTTCTCCTGACCGCCCAGGTCCCACAATCGTAGATGTGTCTTTTCGAACGTAATGTATCCAACTATTGTTGTTAGTCGGTTGGTTAAGATTTGAGAGATCAGCATTAACTCACCATTTTGTCCAACTGTAGGTGCAATTCTCTCCGGCGGGAGACTCTTTTTTGAATCTGAATACTCGCTTTTCAACTTTTCTAAAAATGTCTAACTCTTGTGTTAGTTTTTGGCTGCGATCTGCCAGTCTACCCAGTGTCGTGTACATACCGTTTTGCCAGCATTGTCGAGACCCAAGACTAGCACAGAATATTCTGTACCAACAATATTAGCTAAAACTCCAGAGATTGATATAAAAAGTGGAAGTGCTTACCTTCTTTCCGCGTGAGATTTGAGTAGATTCCCTTGACGAGATGATACATTGCGTATGCGTTCAGGTTGTAGCCGTTGAGGTGGTCTAAGACTTTGAGGGAAACCTGCTATGTGATACTGGTCAAATAAAAGAAAAAAGGAAAATAATGATGACTACTAAATGCTAAGTAGCGTAATATCCAGTATGACCAACGTAAACATCAGAATCAGGAAAAAGTACCCTGCATCAAAGGGACCCTTTAAAAGACGTCAACTTTAATGGAATCTTTGCCTTTTTCTCTTCACATCAGACGAAGAAAAATCCAAACGAAAAGATGGCCGACCAGTTTTACGATAATTCGATTGTAGTTGGCGATAAGTAGTAAGAAAGACCATTGTTTTTTTCTTTCTTTTTTTTTTTTTGTTACATTCGATGCTAACTTTTTACTCCTTTAGCTACGATGAATCTCAATTGGTGAAGCAACAGGAGGATTATAACAAGAAGCGTCACCAATCCTCAGTAAGTAACCATTTAGTCTCAGCCCGCACATCTCTCTAACGCAATCACCCTCGTTGTTTAGAGTACTGCTATTCCACATGTTGTTGAAGAGTTTATCCTCCACCTCCAGAACAAGTTTAACGAGAAAAATGTTCACGAGCTTCACAATTGCCATGAAGTGGGGTTCAACAAGCTCACCGAAGCTTTCTACAAAAGCACGCCATGGCCCGACCCGGAGACCGTTGTTGGCCCTCTTGTCAATGATCCCGTGTTTTTGATTTTTTACACCGAGCTATACTATCGCCATTTGTATGCGCTCACAGCGCCAAAGGTTGAACAGCATTTCAAATCGTATGAAAATTACTGTAAACTTTTTAACCATATTCTTAGCAACAACGACCCCGTTGACATTGTATTGCCTGTCCACTGGGCCTGGGATATCATCGATGAGTTCATCTATCAGTTTAACACATTCACACTCTTCCGCAGCAAGACTGTTTCTCGTGGTAAAAATTCTGCTGATATCAACCTGATGAAGGAAAATCCTGATATTTGGAGTGCCTACAGTGTGCTTAATGTGCTGTACTCGCTAACAAGCAAGTCTGATATTGTGGACAAATTGAAGAAGGCCAAACAAGTCAAAAACTCTAAGCCTGTTGTTGCTGGGAACATTTATGAGACTCTGGGCTACTTCTCGCTTATCGGGTTGCTACGTGTGCACACGCTGCTGGGCGACTTTTCACTTGCCCTCAAATCGGTCGATGTTATAGAACTCAAGAAAACTGCGTTTTTTAATCGGGTTCCGGCTGCTCACTACACAGTATACTACTATGTTGGCTTCTCTTACTTGATGTTGAGGCGCTATGCTGATGCTATCAACTCGTTCTCACACATTCTACTGTTTATTTCCAGAACCAAAAACATTAACAGATCGCCTCAATTCAATGCAGTCTCAAAAAAGTCAGATCAGATGTTTGCTCTTTTGACTATCTGTGTTGCTCTCACTCCCACGAGAATTGATGCAACCGTAAATACTGGTCTGCGTGAAAAGTATGGTGAGCAGTTGTTTAAGATTCAGAAAGGTTCCAGCAAGGATGCGCTGCAAGTTATCGAGGAGCTGTTCACATTCGCTGCACCCAAGTTTATCTCACCCAGTGTTCCCGACTTTGCCCACCCTGCAGCCAACGGTAATCCGTTCTCGTTCCACTTGCAGTTATTCCTAACCAGTGTAGCAAGCGTGGTCAACTCGCCGTCGCTAAAGAACTACCTACGGCTTTACGCAAGTCTTGATATTGAGAAGTTGAAAAAGTTTCTTGAAGTGGACACAGACGAGGAGATCTGGAGCATTCTCGTGAATTACAACGTACAAAGCCTGCAATTTGCTTGGTTGGACGGTAATCAAGTACTGACCAATACGTCGGATGTTCACACAGTACTCGACGGTGAATTGGTTCTCATCACTGAGAAGAAACCGTCCCGCAAATTTGGCGAGTGGTTTATCCGTAGTACGGTTAAGAATTTTCAGCTTCAGGACACTCTGAGACGAGTCTAACTGGATGACTGTGATATTGGTTTTAAAAAAGAAAAAAAAGGCCTCACAATAAATAAGATAAATATTATTAAAATTCTACCTATATCCCGACGAAGGAAGGAATCATGATGAGAAATGTGGTGACAGAAAGCCCTTAAATTGATTCTGCGCTGCTGTTTGAATTCTTTCTGTGAATTTTTCACTATTTCCGTACAAGTCTGCATGCTGTCCTGTTGACACAAGATAGTTGATATCCTCAATGCACCCATTAATACCGCGGACGTAGATCCACATAAGGACACCAAGCGCAACAATAAAACAGCAAAGTTTAATAACGTTCAGGACTATCCGGAACATGGTCTTGACAGCGCTGATAAGAACAAGGAAGGAGAAATAAAAGATGACAAGCAGGATCAAAAAGTTGAGTAGATCTGTCTTGGTCTCGAGAATAGTTTGTACGGGAGCAGAGGCCATCACCTGAAGACGCGCCAAACCAGCCTGTGCATATGTGTAAAAAAGTTCAGAAAAAATAGAGTATATCGGGGCCATTGTGTACTTTTTGTGTGTGCGTGTGTTGGTGTGCGTGTGTGTATTTCTTACGAGGTTCCGAGCAAGATGGTCCGTTTAGCTGAGATGGCGGTGTTCGGGTTAAATGCAAAATGTCATTTGTTTAACTGCCATGATTCCCAGAAGGATTTTATGACAATGAGGGTTTAGGGTTTGACTTTTTTTTTTTTTTTACAAAAAACAATTTTTGTTTATATTTCTCAAGGCACGATTCCACGCCTCCTGGTCATTTTGTAGTCCCTCTTCGCTTAAACTAAACAAAGCTATCATATACATAATGGGGAAAGTCTTCGATACTGCCTATTACGACATTCTAGGCGTTAGCCCTGACGCTACGGATCTCGAAATTAAAAAAGCCTACAGATCTAAGGCTATCAAACTGCATCCCGACAAGAATCTCGACGACCCTAATGCTGCGGCCAAGTTCCAGGAGCTCGGCGAAGCTTACCAAGTGCTCAAGGATAGCGACCTGAGAAAGAAGTATGATATGTTTGGCAAGGACCAAGCTGTTCCTGAAGCTGGATTTGAGGACCCTGCCGAGTTGCTCACCAGCATCTTTGGTGGTGAGGCGTTTGTTGATCTTGTGGGTGAGATCTCCCTTATCAAAGACCTGCAGAAACAGGTTGAGCTTAGTATGGATGAAGAGGAAAATGAAGAGGCTAACCCGAATGCCAAACCTGAGCAAACTGAGGCTGGTACGGCGTCGCAATCATACAACGAGAGTGAATACCACTCCGCTGGCGCGTCATCTTTCTCGCCTCCCCCTACTGGTGACGTCAAGAGCAACCCCGATGAGGACATTCTTTCTAGCAAGATGGCAAATCTTTCACTTCCTGCAATTACAGAAAGTGGTCATGCTAGCAGCGAGGATGTTGCTTCCGACTCTGCCGCCCACCACCATGCTCACGCATCTTCAGATGCCGTTGATCACGACAAGAAGAAAAAGGACAAGAAGAAGAACAAGATCTCACCAGCAAAACAGGCTGAACTGGATAAATACGCAGAGGAGCGTCGCATTGCGCACCAGGAACGTGTCGAGCATCTCACCAAGAAGCTTATCGAACGTTTGAGTGTTTGGACCGAAACTGACAAGTCTGAGGACATCACAAGGGCTTTCCAGGAGAAAACTCGGTTAGAAGCCGAGTCTCTTAAGTTAGAGTCGTTTGGTATTGAGATGCTGCATGCCATTGGAACCACTTACATTATGAAGGGTAATACGCTATTGAAGTCGCAAAAGTTCCTGGGCATTTCTGGTATCTTTAGTAAGTTCAAGGAAAAGGGTGCGCTTGTCAAGGACTCATGGAATGCAATCTCAAGTGCACTTGATGCACAGATGACAATGCAGGAGATGGCCAAGTCTGAGGAGAAGGGCGAAGAATGGACAATTGAGGAGAAGCTCGAGATGGAGCGTCATGTCATGGGCAAGATTCTGGCAGCGGCCTGGAACGGCTCCCGGTTTGAGATCCAAGGAGTTTTGCGCGAAGTGTGCGACAATGTGCTTTATGACAAGAAGGTCTCTCTTCAAAAACGATTGGAGCGGGCCCAAGCGCTTGTTATTGTTGGAAAGATCTTTAAGGCAGCCCATCGGACACCCGAAGAAGAGGAAGAGGCACGCGTTTTCGAAGAGCTCTTTGCCGAAGCTGCAAAGAGCAAAAAGAAGAAGAAGCGGGATCATAATCATGCCTCTGAGGAATCCTCTAGCGCCGCTGCTGCCGCTGCTGCTGCCGCCGCCGCTGCTGCTGCCCAGTAAGTCCCGTGAGGCAAGATAGAGCCGGACCTTTTCTACTTATATACACCTAGCAGTAGAAGGGAGTTTTAGTTCTGTTGAATCTGAACTGGTCCCTAGTTATTATTGTTGTTTTCTATTATTGTTTTTTGTATTGATTTTTTTCTTCTTCTTTCTTTCCCTTTTATTTAATTCTTCTTTTGTATTTCTGTCATTTATAATCTGTCTAAACTCAATTCAACTTTAGAGGCCAGCTCGTCGGGTCTTTTGGGCCTGGCCAGCTGGGACGCCAGCTTTAATATCTTCTGCGACAAGCTCGTCGGCTTTAACCCTCGGGGGAATTGCCTCCAGTATCTTATCCACAAACGCCGGGTCCTGCGCAGGAATGACGACAACGCCATTCTCATCCGCGGCAACGTAGTCGCCAGGGTTAATAATGCGCACATCAACTGCGTTGGCCGAGCCCTGCGCGGGTACCTGAACTTCAAGTGGCTCGTTCACCGCGACAACCTTGACAACTTTGGTGGGCGCAGAGGTGCCCAGCCCGTAAGCAAAGACCGGGTACCCGAGGGCATTGTGTTCAGAAACATCGCGGATCTTGCCCAAGATCACGGACCCCTTGCAGCCAAGGTACTGTGCACGCGTAGACATGAGCCCACCATAAAGGGCATTAGAGATCCGCGTGTAGGGAGCCACACCGCCCGTCTGCACGGCGCTGGCGGTGCCAATGACAACAATGGCGCCGGCGGGCGCAATGTCAATGTAGCCGCCCTTGACGGCAGGGCGTGGATCGTCAAGCGGAGCGTACAAAACGGTGTATGCTCGACCTACTGCCGTCGCCGGAGCTGCCTCTGCACGGTTCTTGCTGTATTGCACAAGGTTGGGGATGTAACCGCCGTGGGGTAGACCATACTTGACCAGCGCGTCGGCAACATCGCACGGAGTGTATTGTTCAAGCGCTTGTGTGTGCTTATCAGCGTAGCTGGCTATAGAGGACATGGTTCTTTGGACAATTCGTTTGAGCATACAGAGCGTGGGTACTGGAGAAATAGAAAAAAAAAGAGAGGGAAAGGGAAACGAGATATAATTGCGCAATTGGATTTTAGAAAACCATTAGGTAAAAGAGATGCAAAGTCTGGGGAAACGGAGGGTCTGTCAGCACTAGGTGAGAGGTTAGTAAGGCTTTTGATAAGCCCGTTCAAAGGTGCAAAATGCCGACTTTGAGATCACACAAGTGACAAAACAAAAGTACCATAGAACTACGCAAATAAAAGAATTTGAGATCAAATAAAATCCAAAAAAAAAAAAGAATATATTAATATTTATAAAACGTGTATCAGTGCTTAGGTCATCACCATTTCATGGGTCAGCTCAACCTTTTAAAAAGGGGCGGCCTCGAATAGCGATGGTTTTAAGAATGATATGGCCTCCCATAAGAAAGACCGCTTCTCTCTGGCTTGAGCCAGGCCAAAGGAGCAGCATTACCACTGGCTTGCGCCAGTAGCGATCATCAGTGTACACTAGAAGTAAACGCACTGAATCAATATGAAAATACGCCCAATGCCTGGCAGAAGCGTGCTTAAAGAGAAGAAGAAGAAGAAGAAAAAAAAAAAAAGGAAATTAAAAGGAAAAATAAACAAACGGGAAATCAAAAGTTTTTTATATTTTGCAGGTCTTCCCAAATTTTCCAATTACAAAAGCCCTAAAGTCAGGGTAACCTGAATTTTCACAGCGTCCGCCATTTTGAGCATGCCCGTAGGAGCAAGCGCCGTCAGACATGTTTCTTTCTCTCCGTCCACCATCGGCACTTCTATCAGGAACCCACACACAAAGACAACTATCACCATTATATCTACACTTTACGGCCTGAATAATTTTTCAAGATATATACTTACACACATATAATATCTTATTGAGTCCTCTTTTTTGTCATTTCATTTTTTTTGTTCCTTTGCATTTCACCACAGCATCACTTTTCAACCAGCAATGTCTTCCCTCAGCGACCAGCTCAGCTCCTTCAAAAAGAAGGTCAAGAGCGCACCCGTTCTGCAGCGTCATGTCGTGAATCAGCCATCCGGTGCGGGCCAAAAGCGCGAAAGTACTGAAACGTCTACGCAATCACCAAAACGCAAGAAGACGGCAGTGGCGATTGCCCAGGCCGCTGCTGCTGCCTCGGCGGCTAACAACGCGCCAAATCGACATCTCAACACGATGATCATGGACGCCAGCGAATATATCAAGCGTGCTGATAAGCCAGTGTCCTTTGATGATATTGCGAGCTACCTCTCAACCGATATCGACTCACTGTTGCCGCGACTACTCAAGATTGACCGGATTCAGATCAATATGACGCAGAAGACGGCGCAATATGTTTCAGTCTACGGAATCTATTCTAAAGAGGATCTGCTCACGTTCTTACGGCGCCAGGAAACGTACCAGGGTATCCCGGTTAGTAAGCTCAAGGACGGTTGGAACGGATGTCTGGCGGCGATTGAGGAGCTTGAGAAGGAGCAACTGGTTATTGTTACACGCACCAAAAAGGAGAATATTCCTCGTTTTGTGTGGGCGAATACGGGTGGCCCGCTTGGTGGCATTGACGAGGAGTTCATCGCCATCTGGAGCCAAGTCAAGGTGCCCGATGCGGCTGATCTACCGGCCAAGCTGCTGGAGGCGGGGCTCAAGCCAACCAGTGTTGACCCTGCGACGATCAAAAGCAACAAAAAGGCTGGTGGTGACCGTAAGCAAAAGAAGCCGCGGCGCGGCAAGATCACCAACACCCATTTGGGTGGCTTGCTCAAGGATTTTGGAATGTAAAAGCGGGCATGCAAGGAGGCTTGCAAGGAGAGTTGGCAACAAGTGTGGACATGCTGGGGATTGGGGCACGAAGCCAGCTGTGTATATTTATTAAAATCAAAATGAACCTTCTTTTGATGTACCTGTAGATGGCTCAGAAATGAAAACAGTAGAGTTGATCTAAAGGAGAACAAACTGCTAGTAATTGTAGTTGGAATAGGAGGTATTAGATTTGAATTATGACAGTATCGCAGTATCTCAAGGGTAATGCAAGTCCACCGTTAATTTTATAGTAAAGGCCGGCTTAAGATGCTGCTGCCACACTAATTACCACATTGGGTTTGGCATGTGTGGCTTTGATTTTACGGATTTTAGTCTCAGCATGTTTTGCAAAGCAGTTTGAGTCCGTCGGTCTTTGCCATGGACGACGATATCTGCTTGTTAGAATATTCTTTTATGTGCTTAAACTGGCGCAAACTACTAGCAACACGGGTTGCAACACCATTTGTTTTATTTATTTTCTTATTTATTTTTTATTTATGTTTTATTTATGTTTTATTTGTTATCATTTTGAACCATCAGCAGATGTGCTGTCGGCATTTGAGCCTTTGATCACCAGGCAATGAAGGAGTAACTTGTCATAAGCACAGCCAAGACGGGCAATAACAGCCCTGAATAACCATAAGGAGCCGAGGGCCACAAGTCCCAGGCCCGAACATTACTTAGCCTACAGTCGCAACCAGCTGAGCCTAATCGCAGTCTCAGTGATTGATCTCGAATTGGCGCAACACGAGCTGGCATGCGAATGACCGTGTTCTTACTACATGAGAATAAAGACGGACAATAACCATGGCTTTACTAAAGACTGCCAATGGGCCATACTGAAGCCAGCAACATAAGTCATGACACTAAAGTGTTTGTGTGTGATTATGTAATTACGAATGAAGGGCACTCAAAAGTCACCTTAGTGCTCTTTTCTCCCCCAATTGAGCTGGGGCTTTTTGCTACCGAAGCTACCGCGTAAATGCCGACTTTGGTCTTGGAAATACCCATGCATAGTATACATAGTATACATAGTATACATGGTATACATGGTATACATGGTATACATGGTATACATGGTATACATGGTATACATGGTATACATGGTATACATGGTATATACACACATAGTATATATGTTTATAATTATGCTTACAACTACTCCGCAATTTCTCTCTGTAATCTGCATCATGGCCATCACTGCTGACTTCTAACCTTTTTTTCTCTCTCATCATTTCCGTTCCCTTAAATAGAATTCCTAATCTCTTTTTACCATCCATACTACTTCTCACACGAGTGTATTTTCCTCAGTCTTCTGTATTAGTTCGCTCGCACACTCACGCAAGCGCTCGTTCCTTGTACACCTTTTTTTTTTTTTCTTTAACAAAAAACCTATCACTATGTGCATCTTAATGGCCACTACCAGCCATCCGGAGTAGTATGTAGCCCATCCTGCGCCACATATGGCCCCAATGCCCACTCTGCTAACTGCTTATTTTTATTTTCCCTCCTCTAGTGCGTTTATTGCGCTCTCCAACCGCGATGAGTACTTTCGCCGCCCAACCAGCCGCGCCAAGTTTTGGCAGCCGCCGCACGAGAATATCCTCGGTCCCTACGACCTGGCCCGCCCGGAGCATGGCACTTGGATTGGTATATCGAAACAAGGCCGATTGGCCATTCTGCTCAATTTCCATGAGCTGAACTCGCAACAGCACAAGGGCGCCATTTCTCGCGGCCTTTTCCCCAAGGAGTTCCTGCAGTCTGACCTCTCCACTCAGGACTGGATCGCCGCCACGCACGAGCGCTACGGCGACGAAGGGCTCAAGAGCTCTGGCGGCTTCACCATGCTATGCGGCGTGCTGCGCCAGGCAAAGAATAACAAGGACAGGATTGAGCCATTTGGCTTGCTCTCGAACCGTGGTGCCCCCGCACTTAAACTGTTTGATTCCAATCTCGTGGAGCGCGAGGAATCTTTGGTAGTGAGCAATGGGACAACCGTAACCACCACGAACGATGACGACACCCTTGTTGCGCCTGCTGCCGATTCGACCCCCTCGTTCAAGAATTATGATATCCTGAGCGATACGATTGGCGTCTCTAACTCGCAAATCACCGACCCTTGGCCCAAGGTTTATTTAGGTGTACAGGCGCTCGACCGCATTGTGCACCAGGCGCCTGTCTCAGAGGCTTGTCTTATAGAACAGCTCAAGGACATTCTTGTGCATGACACGTTCCCCTTGGATGTGGCCAGAAAGGAAGTTGAAACAGATGGCATCTTTTACCATGTGCGTAAAAGCATCTTTATCCCGCCCATCAACGTGAGCCTGCCTGATAACGTTGATAGCGCTGAAGACGGGACCTACTATGGTACCCGCACAAACACAATTATCCTCGTCTCCAAAACTGGCCATGTCAAATACATTGAGCGCACTCTTCATGAGCATGACACCCCGATAGAAAATCATCCACCCCAAGAGTCAGTTTTTGAGTTTGACATTGAGGGATTCAACAATGATGATGATGATAACTCAGCCACCCAGTGATAAATTTCTCTTTATACATGTATACTACATATGTAAAAAAAAAAAACTTGGATTAATAAAAAAAAATATAATCATAATAATAAAATCTATGGGTTAAAAAACGTTATGCTTTGGATTTTTTGTCCTTCTTCTTCTCCTTCTTCTCCTTCTTCTCCTTCTTTTCCTTCTTCTCCTTCTTACTCTTCTTTGGCGAGGGCTCAGCGGCTTCATTGTCGGTAGAGGCTCTCTTTTTGCTGGAGGCGGCCTCCGCCACAGCGGTCTTGTCGGGGCCATAACCAGTAGAGTAGTGTCTCACTTCAAGACCCTCAACAGCAGGTACGGTGGGCTTGGGCACGGTGACCTTGTTGTAGTCAATAGTGGGGATAACAACTTCGGGCGTAATCTGCAGATACTGGGTAAAAGTCTTGCTGGAAATCTTGAGGTTGCCCTCATCGCCGCCCGCAGCAAGCAGGCGAACTCTCTTACCACCATTTGCCGTCGACGCTTTGCCGCTGCTTTCATCTTGTAGCTTAAAGTTGTCAGAGTTGTCCGAAATGGCATAACTGGCATCACCCACAGTAACTGAGCGTCGGTCAAACTCGTTACGGGGCAGCGGCAGAGACTTGAGCTTTGTGACATCAAATCCTGGTGGGACTTGGATCAACCATGCCTCACGCTTACCCGAAAGGGCCGTAGGGACAGAGTCAAGCGATTTAACAAGCTTGAACCCGGTAGGAGGGGTGAAAACACTATCAAAGATAATCGTGTTAGCTCAAAAAAAAATTTTTTTACAAGATAGCGGCAATGAACAAATTGCAAACATACTTGTTTTCTTCTTCGTCGGAGGAGTCGATGTATTCCTTGCTCTTGTGGCTCATGATGTAGTTTTGCGATCTGACGATACTGGGTAGAGAAGGGTTGGAGTCGGGGCAGTTGCCATAAAATTTTTTAAAAATCTCCCAAGCTGTTTTGGCCATTTGCAAAGTCCCAAATTTCACGCCAGTGCAAGTTCCAAGTTTTTATTTATCTAAACAGGTCAAATCCCCATGTCTCAAGTCATATTGCCTTATTAGGGTTACCCGGGGGGTTTGTTTTCCTCTAAACAATTTTTTTTTTTTTTCCATTTTTCACCGCTCAGAAAAACTTTTTACGACCCTTTCATTGGATCAACCGTTCTGTTCGCCAGCTTGCGCCCTTGACGACTATCCTCATCCTCCTCCACCCCTCCACCTCCACGACCAGAAAATGAGCGCTCTCCGACGAACCTTGGCCTCGGTGCCCCTGCGTGCGTTTGCCAATCGCTCTGCGATGACGACCCCAGCATCTTTCCGCACCTTTTCTGGCTCGGCGCCAGCAGCACAGGCTGAAGCCGAGCTGAAACGCGAGCGCGATGAACACCTTGAGCAGCTGAAAAAGTACTACCCACCATCATTAATCAAGTCGATTCTCGCGGCTGAGGCCAACGTTGACCCCAAGATGTGGGCCCAGCGTCAGCGGCCCACGACTGAATTCGCCCCGCCTTATACCGATGATCTTGCGACATACGACCCGCTTTACGATTTTGGCAAGCATGAGTGGGTTGATATGGACGAGCCGTACCAGCCCATCCCCCAGCGCATTCCTCCCGGTGTTTCGCTTGACAAGGATATTCAGTCCGGCAGAGGCGGTTCCAGCATCAACATCTCGCAGCTGCAGGAGCTGACGGGTCTCTCGGCGTCCTACATCAAGTCGCTTTCCGTGCGCCAGTTGATCTCCAAGCGTGTTGTCAACATGACCCGTAAGGGTAAGATCCCCTCGTTCTACTCGCTTGCCATTGTCGGTGACCGTAATGGTAACGTGGGTATCGGTGAGGGTAAGGATGCCACCAACACTGCCCTGGCCTTGTCCCGTGCGCACTGGAACGCCGTCAAGAACCTCACTTATATCCCCCGGTTCGAAGACCGTACAATCTACGGTTCCATCTCGCACAAATACCACTCTGTGCTTATTGATTTGAGACCCGCCCCGCCCGGTCATGGTCTCCGCGTCAACCATATCATTTACGAGATTGCCAAGTGTGCTGGTATCAAGGATTTGACCGGTAACATCTACCGCTCCCGAAACCAAATGAACGTTGCCAAGGGTGTCATTGAGGCCCTTTCAACTAAGCAGACCATTCTTGAGGAAGTTGCTGATCGTAGAGGTAAGAAGATTGTTGATGTCACCAACTCTTACTTCAACTTCTAAAGAGAGAAAAAGTAAAAAAAAAAAAATTCTTTGGCTTTATTGTGTATATGTGTTGTTTTGTGTATGTTTGGTTCTTAATTTTATTCTGTAAATATCAATAAATATATATCTTTTTTTTTTTTTCTGGGAAGCTATTAGTAAATTTTGAAACTTGTTATGCTTTAATTACAAGTTAGTATTTTAGTGTGCTTGTAATTACAAGTGAGAAAAAAAAAACTGTTGGTTTTAAGCTAATATTTATCCAATAATTCAAAATTCTGCGTCAAACATCTTTTATCATTATTAAAAATATATATGAGTCCTTGTGAGAACATTGAAATGATACATGTTTCATTTATTTATATAATCCTAGAATCCCTTTATTTAAAAAAAAAAATCATTACCCTTTTGTTATAGTTCAAATATTATTAGCCCAGTGGAAGAAAAAAAAAATTAAAAAAGAAGTTTGGTTTTTGTCATTTCAGATGCTTAGACGTTAACACCCCGGTACCGCTTAGGGGGCGGGCCATAAGGCTTGCATGAATAGTCGTCGACGTAAAAGTCCTTGCCCTTGTTGCCCACACCTTTGATCCGCTCAAGTTGGGGCTTTTTCTTAGCCAAAGCGGTACTATCAGCACTCGCCTTCTTTTTATGCTTGGACCTGGGCGCTGCTGGCGATGTTGACGCGAATGGAACTCCAGTCGAAGACGTTCTTGGGAGGGGCGAGCCGGTGCTGCTAGTCGGCGTTTTGGTTTCCTGCTCAGCGCGCTGAAGGAGCTCCAAAATTTCAGGTCGCATCATGCTAAGTCTGGCTGCGGTCGTGCGCTGCGACGGAATTTCGGGCATGGATTTATAGTAGTCTTGGAGCTCATCCTCGTCCACGTACTCGTCATCATCTTCGTCGGTATAGAGCCCAAGAGGATCCTGTGCACTGCCAGGAGTAAGACCGCTCAGCTTTTGTGAAAGAATGTCAAAGTTTGAAGGCTTTCTTCCATGCTTTTTGCTGTCATAGGCACCAGCAGGCACAAAAAACTGTTTCTGGTCCATCATTTCTTTTGCGTAAATGTCATTAATTTCGGTCTCGTAGACAGGCGGGCCACGAGGCGGGTGGCCTTGATACATAGAGTGCTGCTGCTGCTGTTGTTGTTGTTGTTGCATCCAGGGTTGCTGTGGCTGGCCCATGGTAAATCCACTCTGGCTACCAAACATGCCTGGAGTGTCCCCTAGACTGGTTCCTGCAGCAGGAATCGAGTCCATAGGGGCTGGTGACGGAGCTTGAAGCCCAGCATCATCAGCGTTCTCAACTTCGGCTGAGTTTTTAAGGTAGTTATATGCCAAGAGTGCTCCACCAGTCGTCATGATCAGAGAAGAAAACATTTGCACATTTGAAAGCATCTTGTCAATGGCCCCCGAGATTGGACCCTCAACATCTGGCCGGTATGTGCTAATCATTACCGACAGAAGCGCTCCGGCTAAAAGCATTAGCACAGAAAACATGCTAGATTGAAGTAGTGACTGCTCCAAGGACAAGCTATTCTTTTTGGACTTGCGATTCTTCTTACTCTTGCGCTTCTTTTTAGGCACCTCAATATCCAGCATAGCTGACATGGGAGGTAGCCCAAATGCCGGCGTATTCATATAGTCCTTGACCGGCATCATGGGGAATTCAGGTTGCTGCATGTAACCAGAACTATTATTTAAGTAGTTTCCGTTAATATTACCTGGAATGTTACTAGAATTAGGCTGATATTGGGGTGACGGAGGAATAAACGAAGCTTGGTCAAAAGAATTTTGCTTCTGATGCTGTTTTAAGTGTATGTAATCGTCCGTAAGCATGGGTGCGTTTGGCAGACCATCAAGTGGCTGAATAGTTATGTCAGGCCCATTAAAAAAATCCTTAGCGCGGCTTGCCACTGCGCCCATAAACTGAAAAAAGGGTGGAATGTTTTTGGGAGTGGAGGGCTGGAGAGGTGAATTACCCTCAGATGCAGTTGTTGACTTGGAGTAGTCAAGAGGAGGTGGCAGTAAAAGGGGTGCTTCGCTATCGCCAGAAGACCTACTGCTGTGCTTCGAGTGATGGTGGTGCTGTTTACGACGACTTTTGATTTTGATCTGCTTGCCTTGGCTGTTGGTGGTCGCGCGGTATCGCTTCTTGTCGACTATAAGAGTAGGCTTCCCACTCTCGTCGTGCAAAATCATTTCGTCTTCTTCAAGCTCAATGACAGGAACTTCGTCATCAAAGGCGAAGCCGTCTGGATCATTTGAAAACTGTGGCATTACTTATGATATAACGTGACACTGAGCCAATATGTAATAAATATGAATAAAGTAGAGTAAACAGAAAGGAATAATAAAAGGTATTAAGATGGGGGATTGTGTGTATTTATCTTTATTTACTGATCAGCGCTCTATTTTAAATGTAACGTGAATGCCAATTGATCAGGATAGCAGTCCTATCATAATAGTTCTTGGGGTAATTCAGGAACAAAAATAGATATAATAATATGTTTCAAAGATAATTCGAAGGGCTGGCTGTGGGTGGTTTGTAGCTAAAGTGAGAACACAAAAATAAAATAAAAATAAACCTGCCTTAACAATCAACCCAGTTCAAAAAAAAAAAAAGGAAGGCCGGTTTTTACGTGGCTGATTCTACCCTTGACTTGCTGAAGACAGGAGGATCAAAATATACCTACGTAGCATATAATATTCTATCAGTATCGGCTTCGTCCATTCTTCTGCAATGTTATGCACTACATGGTCTAATGGCCGGATCCGTTATATTATTATAGCAGTTCTACCTGCCATGCGGACTTGAATGTGGAGAGTTGGCGAGACTTGTCTAGCCCCTTGCAATGTCCCTTACTTGAATTTGGTCTCTGTGATCTATAATTAAATATAAACGTTGTTCTGATTGTTTCTATTTTAAAGTCGGCATAATGAATGATTTAGTAGATCTGGTCGTGCACTCTCGAGTTTTACGATCAGAAAGGCCACTCTTGGAAATGCGACAGTAAAAAAGTTATTTTGGTGGAAACACTTGAGACATAAGATTTATTGCATGTATTTTATTTCTTGTTTAAATTTAAAGTTGTAATTACTTAATCCCTTACCCGATTCACTCAGAAAATTTTTTTTCTCTGACTGTACAGACATCTGAAAAACTTTGCCATCACCACCTTTTTCTTCTCTAACCAGTCTTGTTAAGCAATACATTCGCCGTATTACAGCACAAACTAGATATTCATCATGTCTGAAGAAATCAACACCAGCCACTGCAGATTCTACGAGAACAAGTACCCCGAGATTGACGATGTTGTCATTGTCAACATCAAGGAGGTAAGTACACGCCGATGTCAAACGCTATCACGGCGCTATTGTTTAATTGCTGTAGAAACAGTACTAACACATTGTAATTTCAACAGATTGCTGACATGGGTGCCTATGGTAAGCACTAGCAAGGCCTTTTCTTTTTTTTCCCTACTCAGGTTTAGTTTAACCTTTTGGTATGGGCAATGTAGAGATCAAATCACTAACACACATTTTCTACAGTCAAGCTTCTTGAGTACGACGACATTGAGGGTATGATTCTGCTCTCCGAGCTGTCCAGAAGAAGAATCAGATCTATTCAGAAGCATGTCAAGGTTGGCAAGAACGAAGTCGTTGTTGTCATGAGAGTCGACACAGATAAGGGTAAGTTTTATTGGCATCATCGACATGATGTAGCTCGTGCCACCAGCCCAGTCGCTAACCGCTGTTATAGGTTACATTGATTTATCGAAAAGAAGAGTCTCTCCGGAGGACGCCGCCAAAGCCGAGGAGAAATACAACAAGTCAAAGGCTGTTCACTCTATTCTGCGTCACGTTGCTGAGAAGCACAAGGTTCCTTTGAAGACCCTTTACGAAACCATTGGCTGGCCATTGAGTCGAAAATACGGCCACGCCTACGATGCATTCAAGATTGCCATCACCAGTCCTGATACCGTTTTTGAGGATATCACCGGCCCCTCGCCAGTTATTTTAGAGGAAGTCAAGACGCAGATAGGCAGAAAGCTCACACCAAACCCCACCAAGATCCGTGCTGATATTGCCGTTTCTTGTTTCAGTTATGAGGGTGTTGAGGCTGTTAAGGCTGCCCTCAAGGCTGGTGAGGCTCTGAACAGCGAGCAGGTCCCCATTCAGATCAAGCTTGTTGCTGCTCCTCTCTTTGTTTTAACCTCTCTTTCCGTCCACAAGCAGAAGGCCATTGAGACACTGAACGAGGCTATTGAGGTCATCAAGACCAACATTGAGGCGGCCGGTGGCACTCTCGAAGTTAAGATGGCGCCCAAGGCCGTCACCGAGAACGATGACGCCGAGCTCGCCAAGCTCATGGAGAAGTCTGAGGCTGAGACCAGAATGGTTTCAGGTGACGAGTACGACTCCGGTGATGATAATGAGGACTTTAATTAGAGAGGCTAGAATAGTAGTCGTTATGTATGAATAAAAAAAAACTATTATTATTATTAGACCAAAATAGGTTGATCTATTGATGAGGGATCTTGTACTTTTGAGCTAGTAATTATATACTGCATTGCTATAACTACTGTTAGTTTTAATCTACTGTTAAATTCCAGTAAAATCTATCGAAACAGTTGATGCTAATCGTCAATTTTTTTTTAACTGTTGATTGCCACTTTCCAAACTATTTCTTTTTCACAAGAAACAATAACAAAATATAAATACTATTAATTTCTATTAGTTTCTTTTTCTTTTACTTTTTCTTTCTCCTCCTGATCTCTTATTCTTCTGTCTTTTTTTTCTCTTATATCCTAGCCTAAATATTATTGTTTGGTTGCTATCTACGTTTATAAACCTCAATTTTAACAATCATAAGACGCATATTTTCTTTACACAATGACAATCAGAACAGCAACACATGCCGGGTCATGGTATGAGGGTAGCAAACTCCGACTTTCCAAGCAGCTTGACCGACTCTTAAGTGCTGTGGGAACTGCTCACCCCGAGTACCCCTTGGCTGGTGCCCGGGTCTTGGTAGGACCGTAAGTTTATCCCTTTTCGAATCCTCGACTCTATGAATCAATAGGAATTCTAACCTCTTTTTTTTCAAAGGCATGCCGGTTATGCTTATGCTGGCCCGACACTGGCAGAGACCTACAAAGTATGGGATACATCTAAAGTGTGAGTATATACAAATCGGTAATACCCCAATAGCAATCACCTGTCTCGAGTTTCGTGCAATATATGCTAATAGAGTCTGAATCAGAAAACGGGTTTTTATAATGGGCCCTTCACACTACATGTACTTTAAAGGTTTTATGATAACCGGGTTTTCAGAGTTTGAAACTCCGTTAGGAAATATTCCGGTAGATGTCGACTGTAAGTATACTACGCTTTAAGTTTACTAACAAGAAGTGCGGGCTGGTCTAACATAACTGGTTTTAGGTATTGAAAAACTCAAGACATCCGGACTTTTTGGAACATTTCCTAGCGATGCTGACGAAGAAGAGCATGGCATTGAGATGCATCTGCCGTTTCTCTACAAGGCGACCGAAGCGTGAGTTTTCCCCATCTGACGATGTTTTCGCATATTTTATTTAGAATGAAGGCTAACCAACATCTATTTCTACCAGAAGTGAGAACGGTGTACCTAAAATTGTCCCTATAGTTGTTGGTAGCTGTTCCAAGAGCGACGAAAAGAAGTTGGGCAAGGTTCTTGCTGAGTACTTTAAAGATGAAGAAAACAGTTTTATTGTGAGCACGGACTTTTGCCATTGGTGAGTGACTATAAACGGTATTTGTTGTGGCCTACCGCTAACCTTTACTTTTTACAGGGGCAAGAGATTCAGCTATAGAGCTTATACAGAGATGGAGGACGCGAGCGTCATAGCTGAGCTCGGACTGGGGTATAAGCTGTCACCCGACAGCACTCCAATTTATAAATCTATAGAGTACTTAGACCGCAAGGGAATGGCTGTGCTGTCGACTGGATCCACAAAGGCGTGGAACGACTACATTGAAGACACCGACAATACCATTTGCGGACGCAAGCCGTTGTCAGTCCTGCTACATACCATAGAGAACCTCAGTGACACTCGTATGGTCCAAAACGGCTTCACAGACACTGCCCAGCGCAGCTCCTGGGGTAAGCTACAGTGGATTGGCTATGCGCAGAGTAGCAAAGCAAAAACTATAAGTGACAGCAGCGTCAGCTATGCTAGCGGTTATGCCATCGCCTAGATTTATTGGTATATTTTGCGATTTGAAAAGGTTCAGAACAATATAGGTTTTACTTGATTTTTGTAATTTTCAAACATTTTAATCATGTTGAATTGGTATAAAGAGTGCTTTACCCGGATTTGAGCGTAGACTTTTTTTTTTCCCACGCATTACCAGTTATGGCTCGTTCTCCCTTTTTTTTCTTGCCAGATACACATCACCAAAGATTTCGACAAACACTCCGTCGCCAGCTTTTGAGCCCTGTTGGTAAAGAAAAAAAAAAAAAAAAAAGACGCAACACCTTTATCAACTCTGGTCTCTTTCTCTTTCCAAAATTCCACGGCTTCTTTTTATTAAGCAGACGAATTAATTAACGCCATTGTACCGAAACCACATTATTAGCATTTAAGCCGACTATTTTACTCTGGTCTTAGTTAAAATGAGTGACGCCAAACTGTTCACGAGGGTAAGCATGAATTGGTAGTATTCTATTGGACTGAGCTCTAGCTAACCACAAACAAATGGTTTTATTTCTTTTTTAATAGGGCAAAGCTGCCGAACTTCGACACGAGCTGAGTCTCGATAAGAAGGACAAGAACAACAAGAGCAAAAAAATGGCATTGAAAAAGATTGTTGCGAATATGACCATGTCAAACAATGAAATGATTACACTTTTACCTGATATTGTTACGTGTATGCGAATTAACGATATTGATATCAAAAAAATGTGAGTATTATTTCTTTTTAACGATGCTCTTTAGTTTGAAGAACCGTTATATTGACATGTTCTGCATACAGGTGCTTCTTGTTTCTGTTGACATACGCAAAGGCAAAGCCCGATCTCGCGAGTAAAGCTATTCCAATTCTAATAGCTGACTTGGAGGATTCGTCCCCCCTGATTCGTGCCCTCGCCTTAAGAACCATGTCCGCTATTCCTGTCAAGGAGTTTTTCGACGCAGTTGTCGACCGAATTCCTTTCGCATTACAAGATCATGACCCTTATGTTCGGAAAACTGCCGCATTCAGCGTTGCCAAACTGTGGAACCATGATTCTAAAGTTATTGAGGAGAAGGGCTTTATTAACGACCTGAATAAACTTCTTGGCAACTCTAACCCGACCGTCGTCGCCGCGGCACTTGCAGCCCTTAATGACATCTCCGAAAAGTCACCCAGCCTGCAACTTTCGATTGACCGCACGCATGCGTTTAACTTGGCTCATGTGATTCCTGACTGTAACGAGTGGTCGCAAAGTTACATCATCACAGCTCTCATGAACTATGTCCCTCAAACTTCGTCCGACGCTGTCATCATGATTGAGCGTATGACTCCCAGACTCCAGCACGCCAATTCTTCGGTTGTACTGGGCGCTATTAGACTGATTGTGTACCTCAGCAACTATGTCTCCGACCTAAACAACGCAATCCCTCATCTAGATCGGAAAATCGGCCCAGCGTTTGTCATCCTGCTGCAAAAACCCCCGGAGATTCAGTACCTTGCGCTCAGAAACTGTATTTTGCTCTTGCAGAGTCGGCCTCAACTGCTCAGTCTCGATGTTAAGGTGTTTTTGTGCAAGTACAATGATCCGATTTATGTCAAGGCTACCAAACTCGAAATTATCTTTTTGCTTGCGGATGAACGCAACATTCGTACGGTCCTGCGCGAACTACAGGAGTGTGCAACTGAAATTGATGTTCAGGTTGTGAGAAAGTCAGTGCGCGCCATTGGTAAGCTTGCAATCAAGATTGAAAAGGCTGCCGAGGCGTGTCTCGAGGCATTAATAGATTTGGTCTCAACAAACGTTTCGTATATTGTTCAGGAGGCCACAGTGGTGATTAAGAACATTTTTAGACGTTATCCCAATCGCTATGAAGGCGTTATCTCGACCCTCTGTGAACATTTGGACTCTTTAGATGAACCAGAGGCCAAGGCGGCCATGATTTGGATTATTGGCCATTATGCAGACAGAATTGAGAATGCTGACGAGCTTTTGGAGAACTTTTTGGCCAACTTCAAGCAAGACACTGTAGAAGTACAGCTAGCTCTACTCACTGCGATTGTCAAGTTGTTTATTGCAAGACCAGCCAAAGCGCAATCGCTGGTGCCCAAAGTGCTGGGCTGGGCTACAGAGGAGTCTGATAACCCAGATGTCCGCGACCGTGGTTACATGTATTGGCGGCTGTTGTCAGCAGACCCCAAAGCCGCTAAGGGTATTGTGACAGGCGAAATGCCACTGATCACAGCGGACTCAGATCGCATGGACGATGAGCGACTGGAGGAGCTAGAGCTGTGTATTGGCTCGCTTGCCACAATCTACCTCAAGCCCGTAAAGCAGGTGTTCCGCCTGGCCAAAGTCCGGACTCTTCCAGAAAGCCCCGCTTTGGCGCCGCGGATGCTGCTCAAAAAGCCGGACCTGGTGACCCAAAAGTCCACCCCCAACCTCAAGCGCGCATCTACTGTGCTTGGCACCACTAGTGTCAGCACGACTACGAGTGGCTACGCCGATAGTCTTGCTTCTACGGCTGGCATCAAGCCTGGACTCGCACGCTCGCAGACATTATCGACTGCCATGGGCGGACTGTCGCTGCGCCGCGACAATGGAAGCCATCCTAATTTGTCGCTTAGTACGACTGGTGCTTTGGGTGGCAGTCTAGTTGATAGCAGCAGCAACACCCCGTCCCAAAACTTCTTTCAGCCACAACTCCCTTTCCAACAGCAGACACAGATCCCGCCGCTGCAGCCGCAACAAACCGCCCAGACTCTACAGATGTCTGGTCATGGATTCCAGCGACAGCCGTCGATGAACATGATTCATGATCCCACGGCAGGAGGACTTCTTGATGCGGGGCCAAGCTACCAGACGGGTACTACAGCGAACACAGGGCTGCCACCAACGTCGGTTGCCACGCAGAACTCGTTTTATTCAACGGGCCACAATGCCAGCAGCTCGGGCTTTGTCAACATGACCACTCTGCCTAATAACACTAGCTACTCGCAGTCTGAGTCGCTTATTGGCGACAGCTTGACCGGCGCCGGCGCCCCACAACAGCAGCAGTACCAACAGTATCTCACCCAACAGCCGCAGCAGTTCCAGTATCACCAGCAACCTCCTATGCCTCAGCAACCACAACAGCAGCAGAGCTATCTCAATGGCCAAAACGGGTCTTCCCACGACCTCCTGTTTTAACGATTGACCGTAACAAGCTGGTAGGGGGTTTATTTTATTTTATTTTATTTTTTGTTTACAAATGTGCTAGTGACTTCCATCCATCTCGATCCTCTTAAGTTCTCTGTCTCCCCCCTTTTTTTTTTTTCTTTCTTTCAATATCAGTATATTTGAAAAAAAAAAAAAAAAAAAAAAAAAGTGTTCGCGCAGGAGGCGTCTTGTTTGCTTTAATTTTTTTTTTTATATCCATGTTGTCTAAATTATTATTGTATATCAAGTATATATGTATATTTATGAAAAAAAAAAAAAAAAAAAAAAAAAAAAAAAAAACTTTTAAAACTTCACAAAGAGAGAAAAGGGAATCTAACCTAATGGTTCGGGCTCGGGAACTGATTTTGGTTTTTTAACAGCTTTTCCAAAGATTTTAAGTTCCAGGTTCGATTCCCTTCTCTCGCGTTTGTTTCCCATCTCTTGTTCCAGGAAATATAACGTGTCCACAATAAAGCTGGCTGAGTTGTGCACGCCACGTGCCAAGTTTTCATCCGAAACTGGCTCCAAGGTTTCACCGAAGCGGATACTTAGGGGGAATCGGTAGCCTCAGCGCAATAGGTAAGCCGGAAGAAGGAACCACACCAATGACTGCCACAGTCACCCCAGGGCAGTCACCAGGCGACCATGTTTGCCCCAAAAAGGCCTCGGCGGTGTTTTAATCCAAAGCCACAGAATCGATGCGACGGTAGGGGTTGAAAACGATCACGAAGACCACACCCAACGAAAAAACGACGAAATGCGATAAATATCGACAGAACGATGGCCAACAGGGAACCCACTAAGTGGGTTCGGTCTGGGAGAGTAAGATCCACGTATAGTCAAATGGGAGTAAACTCCCTGAGTTAGTAGCGGCCAACAATCGATACAGGTAGAGCTGTATAAAACTCGACACGGGGCGGTACGAGAGAGACGTTGAGCAACTCAGATCTCGCTCTAGTACGAGGCACGGTGCTGGGAATAGGGAGGAAGTAGGTGATTGTATAATCCACATTAATCAGCATATAGTAGCTAAGTAAGCAAGAATAAAAACAGATTTCATACATACATACATACATACATA
>QQZM01000002.1:116891-192758 GCA_013365045.1 Geotrichum candidum | reverse complement strand
AAGTAGGTGATTGTATAATCCACATTAATCAGCATATAGTAGCTAAGTAAGCAAGAATAAAAACAGATTTCATACCAACTTCACAAAGATAATACCATTAAAAAAATTATTTTTATTTTTAAAAAAAAGAAAGATAGAAAAAAAAAAGACCCCAATAAGAAAGTTACAGACCTAGCATATGTTATAAATAAATAAAGACAGAAAAAAAAAAAAAAAAAAAAAGAGTAAAGAGTAAAAAGTAAAAAGAAAGAAAACGTGAAAAGAAATAAATAAACAAAATATTCCACCATTAATTCAAATCATAACTGTCGTCACCAATGACTTCAAAGATGCTGTCATTGTTAGAAGCGCCGCCCATGCCAGTGATGCCGGCGGAAGGGGTAGATACGTCGCTGGCACTCACATCGCAAAAGCTTAGGTCAGAGCCATTATTGTTGGAGGATGTAGTCGGTCCAGAGCTTGACCACATTGACATACCATCGTCACTCATCATTGGATCCGCACGAAGCGCTGCCGGTGCTGCCATCACTGGGTCAGAGGCCGTGGTGATGGTGGTGCCAACAGAGGAGGAGCGATGAGGCTCTAGAGATAAGTTCATAAAGTTACTCGACACAGGCGTGGTCCCAGCACTGTTGATCCCGCTAGTAGAGGAGATGGATCTCAGACTTGCAGCTGAGGTTGCCAGTGCAGCCGCCGATACAGCATCAGCGGAAAGTTCCTGAGAAATCATACCATTGTTCATAATGCCGCCCATTTGCTTACCCATCATATCGACTGCTTGCACAGGATACCACAGGTTGTTGCCATCACTAGAAGCACCAGTGTAAGCCATTTGGGGAGTAGAAGAAGTTGCCGACTCGCAGAATGCGGTCAACGGGCGAGTGAGATCATAAGGCTCGGGTACCAGCGACCAACCAGGATTGTGTGTCGTTATGGCCTCAGACATGGGCGTCGAGCGACCATGAATGTCAATGCCAGTAGGAAAGCCCATCATTACAGGGTCAGGATGACCAATCCCAGTATTAATTCCGTGCATAATGACACCAGCCGAGAAAGACCGGTTAGCAGGGAAATGCTGCTGAGTGGGGGTGAAAGAGTAGCTGTTTAATGCAGTAAAGTTGGAATTATTGGGACCCAGAATCAAAGAGGGAGGCTGAGCCATACTACCTGCCCGCAAAGGAGAACGTCGGCCAGCGAGCGGTGAATTTTCAGACGCGCCAGTGCTTTTGAGCTTCAAGTCAATATTGGCGCGGGGAGACTGGATTTTACGGAAAACAGTTCGTGCTGAAAAGTTATCAGTCACCATCTCAAACTCCCAGATCAAAACAGCATGAAGAGTATGGCTTCCAAGCTTTCTCGTACTAGGGTCATCGTTCTGAGAGTAAGCGTGAGCTAAACAGTGCAACTCCTGAACCATGGTGATGGCGCTGACAGCGTGAGCAGCCTCCTTCTGGTTATTCGCACCACCCTCACGATTAATGCCAGCGATGAAAGCGTCCCAAAAATCACTTGCAAAGGGCAAAGTTAGCGTCTTAGTGCGCTGACCAAGATTCTCCTTAAAACGAACAGGCTCGACCAGTGTCAAAACCTCATTTCCAAGAGTGTAAACGTTGGTAACGCAATCCCACTGATGAACACGAGTCTGAGCGCCAGAGTTGTTCGAGTCAGTGCTATTGTCAAGACTAGCAATAAACTCCAAATCAGCCTTAAACATGCCAGCAGATCTAGAGTTGCCATCAAGAGGAAGATTGAACTTGACCTTTCCGTAGATGACCGGAACAGCACTAGGGTATGTGTTTTGTAATCCCTTATGCACAGTAGGAAATCTGTCCATTAGTTTGGAAGACAGTTTTTGCCTCACCGGGGACTCAAACTGAGGGCGAATGAGCTGGGAGTAGACACGGGAAATCTGTGAAGGAGATGAACTGGAAACCTCGTACATGGAAAAGTTGAGGGGCAAGAATACATTCTCATTGTTTTGCGGAAGACGCATAGGGTTACCATTGGAGCTAACACGAAGCTTCTTGGGAGCATTATTGTGGAAAGACGGGTCCAAAAGATCAAGTTGGTCCTGAGGTGAAAACATAAAGACATCAGTTCTGGCTTGGTTATGGCGGCGCTCCTCCTGCTCACGCTTGCCAGCGGAGTTTTTGGAAAAAATGGGTGAAACAATGGCAATTTTAGCCTGGCGATCAGAAGGAGTCTCTACTACCAATTCCATAAACTCAGGATCGTCCTTGAGCAAGTGTTTAAGAACTTGAATGTGACTGGAAACCTGCTTTCGAGTACGGATCTTACCAGTCTTACGTTGGATGTATTCAGAGATAAGTTCGTTGCGGCCACAGGGCTTGCCTTGAACAGTAATCTTGCGACGACCAACATGGGGAATACGTTTCAACGCTTCCATGAAGGCTTCCTCAACATCAGGGCTCCAGATGGAGGCAGCGTCAGCAACATTGCATTCTTTCTTTTGACGGGAGAGATAGCCAGCATATGCCTGAGTATCCTTGATATGAGAGACGGGAGATTCAGAGCGGTCGTCGACAATAGAACCAGAGACGTCATTAGTGGTTCTTGGTGCGTTCCAGGCAGGGCCTGTTAAGGGGGTGTTTGATGGGTTAGGGCTGTACTCATCACGTGTAACCTTAACGAGGTTTGCAGCAGAGGCTGAAGGCGTCGAATGGTCAGAGGCAGCAGTGGTGGTGGAGGACGTCGAAGAAGTAGAAGAAGACGAAGATACAGTTCGGCTGTTACCGGATGAGTTTTGAGAAGAGTGCATGTTATGCTGTTGCTGCTGGTGGAACGTAGGGGTAGTCGAAGATGAAGATAACACGACATTTTGAGGATTCCCCAGGGGGGAAGTAAACTGGTTGTACAAGGAAGGGGCTGTTGAGTTTGTTGCGGCGGAATTATTGGTAGTTTCGCTTGTAATAGTAGTACTGGAAGTAGAGGAGGGCGACGAATAGTAAACAAAGTTTGTTCCGAGCTGAATTTGCTGCTGGAAGCTCTGTTGCTGGAGCTGGTGATAAGTGAGCGAGTCGGATTTAGATTGCTGCTGTTTGGGCTTGTTTTTCACGGCGTCTGAGTGGCTTCTTTTGCGAGACTGAGAGTCAGGAGGGGTGAGCTGGAATGCCGATGGTAGTAATGAGGAGGGTCTGGGAACGTCATTATCAGATATCGCTAATTCAATCTTGACGCCCGAGGAACTCAAGGGCGTAGTAGACGATTGCAGATCGAAGTGCTTGCTAGGCGTGGGTGTATAAGGGGTCGAGACTTCGTAAAAAGACATGGCTGGAGATGATTTGAATAACAACGATATACTAATGAGAGTAAAACTGAAAAAAGAATGACAAGAATTAAGAGCAGTTGTAACGGGAAGATTACTGAATGAAAAGAATGACGAGTAATACTAAACGAGAGATGTAAAAGAGTGTATAGAAAAGAATGGAGAAACGAGTGTTGAAAAAAAAAAAAGAATGAAAAGGCACGAAGCTCTTCCTTATATCAACAAAAGAATGAAATCAAGCCAAGCAAGAGCGACGAAATCGTAAGGGTTATATGTATTTGGAGAGAAAGAAAGAGACAGGAAAGAAGGGGTGGTAGGGGAAGAAGAAGGGAAAAAAGAGAAGGAGAGAAACTTGACAAAAAAAAAAATAAAAAAAATAAAAAAAATAAAAAAAATAAAAAAAAGCATTGTTAATTTTTTATTATTATTTTTATTACTATTATTATTATTATTATTATCATTATTATTCTTATTCTTATTCTTATTAGAATATAATTGCTTTTTAAATGATGCCCGTTACAACTTCGCAACACACTGTGGTGAGTCCTATCAAAGCATTAATAAAAAAGAAATTATTATCATTATGAGGATCACAAAAAGAAACTTTAAAAGTTCAATTCAACAAGCTGGTCAAACCGAGGTTGGATATGGCATAAGAGAGTACCATGAATTGGTGTTTGCAATAGCCCATTTTGTTGT
This sequence comes from Geotrichum candidum, assembly GCA_013365045.1. Classification (NCBI taxonomy): domain Eukaryota; kingdom Fungi; phylum Ascomycota; class Dipodascomycetes; order Dipodascales; family Dipodascaceae; genus Geotrichum; species Geotrichum candidum. The sequence continues at coordinate 188,773 of QQZM01000002.1, read as the reverse complement.
TAAACATTGCCATCCTTAGCAATACTTTAGCTGGAAATAGTGATTATTCTTATGCATCATATATAAGTTCACATCTGGTCCAGACAAGGTTTCAAGTGCAAGACTTGAGTTTGCAGTAATGATGTTAGGGGGTTGTTGTTTAGTATATATTGTTGAAAGGGGAAGAAAAATAAATAAAAAAAAAAAGTTTATTATTGTTCAAACAACTCGAAAACCTTAAATCTAAAATTCAAAACACGAGATCTTTCGCGTGTGTACACATGTAGTTCACGTACACCCCCCACTGCCTTCAAAAGAACAGAACCAAAATCTCAGCCGAAAGGGCATTGCAAGTATTACCATAAACTTGTAAACAGAGTAGCGTTAACCTTTTGACTAGTCACGACAATGGTTCAATAAACAAACAAAAGAAAACCTCTTAGCGATATCGCTTCTTTTGCTCATTGACGTGAAAAAACTCTAACAAAATCGTCGATGTATCGAAATTGTCGGAAAACCTAGGCGTGTCATTTCCGAGGTTTTTATTATTTCTTTTCGAATAACGCTTCTCCTTATTTTCTGGTTTTTCTTGGAGGCTGTTAATGGTGGACTACAAGGAAACGGTCCCAAAGCTCATCCGAAGCAACAACAATACAAATGATGTAATCTCAATGGTTGATGCCTGTTTTATCAAACACTAGTTTGATGTTTGTAGAAAGTCTCACTGACATGTTGTTCATATGCTCTATATCTACTGTCCTTATTAATTCATTTCTTTCTTCTATTCTCTATGAAATCAGAAAGCCACCCTCAAGAGATCACAGCTAAATGATAACACCCCAGACAAGATAAAGCCACCAACCCTACTACGTCACTGCAGATTATAGAGCCATCTCCAACAAGGGCGACGCATGGGGTGAAAATCCCTTGAGGCATCGGCTCATCTGCTACCTAGGTCACGGCTGTTATATTACTCCTGAAATCTGAGCCTGTACCCAATTACTAACTCTCAAGTCATCTGCCGCAAAGGCAGTCTATGTCATTGTCGCCTTTTTTTCAGTCATTTGCACTTGTAAGTTATTACCCAACCCTAGACTCATTCTGTAAAGAAACAAACTAGAATCCGACTTGCTCCAAATCTACGGAAAGATCGATGCAGGCCTCTTCAATAGGTTGGCTCTCTGGCCATAGGATCCAGTCAGGAAAGATAATATCTGCTGTTTCCCACTGCTCTCCAGCTTCAAGGGTTATTATATCCTTATTTTTTTTTTTTACCCCATTCACCCCCCTTTTAACTGTTTTTTTGTGCGTGTAAACCATTTGATCGGAAGACAAGGACTTTACTTTCTTTCTATCTTACGCTTACCTGAAAATCTTTGATCGCTTATGAGTCCCTGTTTTCCATAATAGTTATAGTTACCAATACTAAACCCTTCTAATTGCCAAATACTAGTAGATTATGGCCGATGTGGACACGAAGGTGACTAAAAGCACTTTGTCAATTACTATTTGAGATGCGGCTTCCGATTATGACATGAATTGTTTATTGTATTTGGAAACTGGTACAGGTAGATCTCAGCCATCTGGCTCAGAAATAGTCTATATTAGAGGTTCTTAAACGGGCCATATTCATCCACTGTTCAATTGACGCAAGATTTGATCTTGATTTCTTCCATGTTTCAAGAAAATCTATATCTTTATCAGTTAGCCACTTTGACTTTTCCACGGCAAGTTCCTCCCCATCTAAGGGCTGCTTCCTTGATTACATTCAGAGGTCTGGATATGCATTATCTTTCCCATTGCTGCGTGTCTTTCCCGTGATTGTCCCCTATCCACTTTTTAATGAAAAAAAAAAAAGAACATCCTTTATGCACATGTGTAGTCGTAGCATTAAATTCCCTGGAGTCGTGGAAACAATATAGACGTGTCGCTCAAGGGTTCCAGCTCATATAGTCATTGTAAGCTTTTGAATATAAGAATAATCCCCCTTTTTTTCCACCAAAAAAGCGTTAATACTGGATCGGACTTACCTCGCCTCTTTTGCCTCGTTGAATCTTCAACTGTCTTTTTTTCTAGATCTCATCAAATTACATGAAATATCACTAAATTAAGGTCAGTCTATCGACTGCGCCCAAGTTTTTGATGATTCCGTGCATGAGTATCAGTTAGCCAAACCATGTTATACCATCATGGGTTGTTGGCTCGTTCAACTTTACAATTACTGAAAAGGGAATCCCTAGCATCAACGGATGCCCTAAGCTCGGGGCGGCCTACATGCCTGTAATTACAGCCTGTTGGGGTTGTACAGCATGTTGAGTTCAATGCCACAATATTGGGAATTTGGTCCTATTTCTAGCTAAATATGTATCTTTTTTCTTTCCTTCCATGCACTTTATCGGACGCCCCGGCCCTTTCTGTGCGCTGCCCATGCTCAAGATTCTCGGCAACGTGGGTCGTTGCGCCGATACGGTAAATATGCTTCTTATATTTATCTACTAAATATTTTATCCAAAAAAAAAAAAAAAAAAAAAAAAAAAAACAGAAACATTGAGTAATTCGCTATTGGTTGCCTATTTATCTTTAATACAAAACTTTGGACTTGTATAAACAGATTCTTAATGTCTTTTAGAAAACGTCGTCATTAAAATGCAAAAGTGTAAATTTTCTGAGTGCCTATCATTGTGCCAGAGCCACAAGGGTCAAGTTGCCCAGTTTTTTGTTAACATAAGATGCATATCAAGGAAAAGAAAGAAAAAAAAATAATAAGTGCTGTCAAATCCCTTCAAAAGAACCAAGACGAACCGCATATCAGTACATAAAGAGCATCGAGGCATGTTGTGTTCGCATAGTAATGTCTGTTATTAGAACGCTCATTGCTGTATGTGTATATGTATATGTATGTATGTGTGCATGTATGTAATCTTTTTTTTATTCTTAGCGTTATATACTGATTAATATGGGTTATACAGTCACCTACCTCCTCTCTTTTCCCAGCATCCTGGCCTCGTACCAGAGCGTGATCTGAGTTGCTCAACATCTACCTCATAACGCCCCGTGTCAAGTTTTATACAAATTTACTTACATCGACTGTTAGCTGTTACTTTTGCTCGAGGAGTCTTCTTCCATATCGATTATTTGTGGTCTTACTTTTCTGGACCGAACTCATTAACTGGGTTCCTAGTTGGCCATTTCTACCCTAATTAATATTGCTTTTATTCATCGTTGTTCTACGGGGTACCCACATCTATTTTTGGTCTTTTTGTCTAGCCATCAGGACTAAATCCACTTTACAACTTCAGTATCATATGCCTTTTACAAACCTACATCATGGCTCGAAGTGCCAGTTCATAACACAAAAGAAAAAGTGCAACGCCTTTCAACATTCCAGCAAATATATATATAACTCACAGTAGGCTGTGCTCGTCAGGTACACGTTAAGCGAGCGCCCTCAAGAATTGAATTTTATTTATTTATTTTTTCCCTTTTTAAAAATTGGTTCGAACTTTAAAACTGCTGAAATTTGGCGACTAAGTTTGGGACCATTGATAGCGGTAGCAAGAGCAGAAAATAGAACTAAAATGAAATCAATGATATATGCGTTCTAGAGGAAAAGAAAAGAAACAATACAGGACTGATTATTGTATACTTGAAAGTTTTCGTAATCTTACCCAAAAAAAAAACAAAAAAAAAGGTAATCAAAAGCTCAAAGGATATCAGAATGGGCTAGGGAATTATTCTCATTGGTACACCTGAAACTCCGACAGAAACATAAAATTACAAATGCCATAGAGTCTCTAAGTTGCTCCTGCCGGCGCTATGCCGGATTGTTGCTGGGATTAAACTTTTGAATAATGGTAGGAAGCGAATAGAAATGGACACGAACTTCTTCTTTTGCTTCCATATTTGAAACTTAGACAGGCAAGCTAGTCTGACTCCAGAAAAGGTTAGTGATGTGCAGTAGGAATTACCATTGCTAACACCAGAAATACATATTAAAACAAAGATATTTTAATATATTCTAATATAATGGGACATAAAGGGACAAGCCTAAGACGCGATTATTTGAAGTTGACATCTATAACACCCGACCAAACTGAGAAAATACTCAAAACGCGTCTCAGTCTTGATATTGTATTCCATACAAACCCTTTTATCAAACAATTTGATTCATTTATACTTTAGCGAGAAGTGACTAGCCTTGTTGTAGCCTTTATTTGCCAATCTATCTATATATACACACATGTTGTCCATATATTGCACAATTTCGCCGTTTTTTTTTTCTTGTTACTTTGATTTTTTGTCTTATTCTTTATCGATGCGGTCTCCCCTTGAAATTTCTCTGTTAGGTGCCTCGTCGAGCAGCCGTCAGCCGCCATCTGCTATGGCCATTGATGCTATCTAAGACCAGTATATGTGTGAATACGCGTCCATATCCCAATTTGGGAAACACTTATTACTGCTACCAAGAAATCTAAGATATGGTACATCAGGGTGTACCATCGTGGGACTTGCATATAAGGGACGATCTGGTCCATGTGGCTATCACGGATAACAAACGCCTAACGTGCTTTGTTTTTATGTACGCAGGAATCATAGACTGCAGCTATTCATATGAACTGTCTTGTAAAATCGGTGATCGGCCAACATCGCCTAGACTTGTTGTCTACTGTAAAATTTTTAGGCCCTGGTAGTCGTGGATGATGAGCAGAATTATGGACATCATCACACTATACATGAAACGCGCGCGATAAGTAGACAACGCAGTAAGTTGCGGCGTCCATGTCAGGTTAGCGACAGTGACCCCTGGTCGCTCATTGCTTTTCAACGGAGCCAACGGCCCAATATTTTCATTGTTGTAGGACAGACCCCTCTACTATAGAATAAAATTAACGGATGCCAGTGTCAATCTCTATCATCATGATGCTGCTAAGTTATCAGGCACGGCTCGGAGATCAAAACGCCACATGTGCCATATCTTGTTCATCCATGTACATGCTACTTTATCTTTTCCACAAACTACCAAGCAAGTTATAATGATGCTCATGACTTGAGCAGAGTCATGTAAGTACTGCAGTAGTGACATAAGATATAGATACGCCAAATCCAGAATAATAAAACTTGAGGGGTATTGCGCAGGAGACTAATATTTTATTTGCTGTCGTGGTTTGCTGTAAATATCGGCTACCAACTACGCTATATCAAGCAGTTTACCTGGCTGGCGCATCCTTTTATATGCACATATGTATAAAGCTGGCGTTCCGCAGGGGGTGATCAATATTCACTAACTCAGCCTGATTTTTTACCCATAGACCCGGGAGCTGATGTTGAAATTTAAATGGTCAAATGACAGCAACAATAACAAAAAATTGAGATACTAGAAGCGTTCAAGTGTTTTGCTATTTTCGACCCCGCCAGCTTTCTTATCAAACTCGGTCATTGCGAAATATCGTTTGATCACTTTTGGACTTTTTAGGGAGTATGCTTAATTAAAAGTCAAGAAAAGCAATAAAATCTAAACGGTAATTATTGCTAAATTTGTGCGATGCCATCCACAAAGCTCCTCCATCGTTGGAACCCCAGTTTAGATGCATCCACGACGCTTCGAATCATCAAATGACTTGTATCCCGTTTTCTTTATGTTATTTATTGGGATCATGGTCTTTCTATGCATCAGAAACTCAACTGCTTTTAAAATTCCATAAGTGAGGATACCAAGCACCACGGAATTCGCTAAGAGTTTAAGATTCAAGGGGTCGCGGTTTAAAGCAATAGGTTTTAACTCGGCAGAAATAGGCAAAAAGACAAAGCCCTTTAAGTAGTGAGCTGTTAACTACTAACTACCTACCAATAATACCTAGGTGCTGCCTGCTTGCAATTCTCCTTGTTATGACCCCCTAGCTTCAAATTGGAGATTCCTGCGGATATTATACTAGTTAAACGGGATGCTTGAACTATAATTGAAGTTTAAGGAGCTCCGCCCTTTCCAGCAAAAACTCTCTCAACAACTTTTGATTAAATTGGCTTTCCTAGATAAAACTTTATGAATTTTGTTACAGAGAATAAGTGGCCTAACTTTATCTATGTGACCATATCGTAAGTAGATGGGAGCATCGGCTATAGCCTTGCAAAGTAATCGTAACCAGCAATGGACAACTCTTGCAAAAGTTTTATGCCATTATTTGGTCTTGAAATCGTTTCATCTTGGCTCTGAAAATTTAGAATTTCTTGTTTGTAACTTATATCTAAAAGAACAAGAAGGATTATCCAGATTCTAAATCTGTCTTAGAGCTCTGAATTCCCGACTATTTGGTAAGGTTAATCTTTTAGGTCGCTAAAATATCAAACCAGGTCATCATAACGTCATTATACTCTGTAAGTCTCCAATGTGCAAACTCTTGGATGAGCATTGGAGTTTGCTCATAGGCACTATAACATAAGGCTATTTAAATGCAGCTTGACTATAACTGCCAAATTAAAATATACATAAACACTTACTCCTACTAGTTGATGTTGGGACACGCTTCCGCAGATTCAACTTCCTCGGTTTCTTTCTTTTCGGATACCAGACCCTCCACAGCCTTGATCCGGTCTACGTGACCCAAATTCTGGCCTGGCTTAATCACGTCCCTGACAAGACGCTTCAATTCCTTTGAATCTATATCACATGTAAAAGAATAATGTCAGTAAAATATCCAAGAAACAAAAAAAAAAAAGAAAAACTTACCAGGAAACCCGCCTTCCCGCTTCCGATCCCAAATCAAAACCTCTTTCTCGTTTTCTGCCTTTTGTACTGTGACAGTGAATATGCCACCAGTCCTGGGAATGAGTGCGACCTCACCTAGGTCCATGCCAAATGTGGAGAGTAGCTCCTGGAGGTACCAGGATGCGCGCAGGTTCCACTTACAAGCGGTGCAGAATTCAATTGAAACTTTGGGATAAACTGTCATCTTGCACGATTCTCAAGGCTAATATTTTTTTCTTCTTTTTCTTCTTCTTTTTATTAGGTGGTCGTAGTTGAACTATTTGACTACTGCTGGTAAATGTCGTGATAAATGGTGGTGATGTGATTGCTAAGCTTTCTTAATTGAAAATGTCTTTGATAAAATACTTAGGACTTAAATTTTTTAAAGACTTATGACATAGATGTAAGGAATTGTCAATTTTGAAAAAAATATGTCATAAATGGATGTTGCATGTTTCATTTTTTAAATTCAATCTCCGTATTACTGTAAAACTGTTTTAAAATCATGTATGATATTCTGATCAGATCAAAATTCGATGTCAAGATATAAATTTTATGTAAATTATACTATCCCTAAAGCCTAGACTCGTGGTATTCAATAGAAAATCCTTATCTGTATCGAAGTCTTTATCAGATTTCTGGTTGCATTGTGGACATTTGAGCGCTTTTGCGCCCTCAAGATTGAGGTTAAGAGACCCACATTTACTGCAAATAATAGCTCTACAGTTTGGGCACCCTCTGGTTTTATTCATTAATCATTTATTGAATCTGTAGTTTCTCCAGGTAAGCATATTTCTAGCTTCCTTAGAATTACCTCTTCTCTGACTTTTGGAAGTTATCTTCTGGACCTAGAGTTTGGGTAGGAATATAGTATTGTAATTTTCGCAAGTTCATGAACCAAATTTCAAATTCGAATTTGACGTTGAAGCTTTGCTCCTTTTTTGGTATATCTATCTTTGCTCATAGTTGATTTCTGGTTGGTATTATTTACCATGGACCTTATCAATAGAACGACGGAGTCTATGAACCCCCGACATATCAGATTTCCTAGTTCAATAATGATAACATTTGGATAATATCCAGTAAAAAAAAGTTTCGACCCCAGGATCAAATCCAGTGGCCTTATTTTGTGAAGGACCGTTGTATTTGTCGAGTCTTTTGGGAATGCAGAGGTATAAATATCCAGCTCGATTTTTGAGCAGTCTAAAGTCATATCCTAGTTTATCTTAAAGCTCTTGCGCCTTTAATAAGCTCTTTTCCAAACATCTAAAGAAGAAGACCCTATTGGGTTTGTCATTTGCTGTATTGATTGCAATTAAATCACTTAGTGTCTTCTTTTTCTTGAGATAAATAGTGGAATTGTTGTTATTCTTTTTTGCACCATTACTTGCGATAGAATTCAAAACGACAATGACAATGGACAAGTTTCTAGAGAGTTCCTGGGTGACATCTTCATTTTAAGACAGGTTTTCTATGAGCTGGTAATATACTCCATAGTTATTTGAAGAAACCAAAGGGTATGATAAAACAAACTATTTTAAGGATAACAAATTGATTATCTAGGGCAAAGTAAAAGGGAACAGAATTCAGATTTTTCTGAAAGCGACCCTTTTTGAAGAGCAAACATTACGCCAAGTGTGTTGTTTGTGTATTAAACGTTTCAGATCAGAAAATGAAGAAGACCCATGTCATTTGACATGCTACAATTTTACAATGCTACAGAATGAATAAAAAATAATAAAAAAACAAGTCTGTTTTGAGGCCATTGAATGAAGAAACCCCGCACGCGCTCTGGGAATGTATCAGATTAATGGTAAGTTAGTGAATAAATTAATTTGTTTATAATGGTGATGTACAACATTTCAACTAATATTTGCAGCAATTCTCTACGTATTTAAGTCTACTAAACTTGTTAAACAGAAATCTTTAATAAATCTGCTGATTGAGAATTATTCACCTTGAGCAAAAACAAGTGTACTGTATTGTCAGCTGGCTGTGTAGAGAACACAAGCAGGCTTATACACTCAAATATATAATTTAATCTAATGGTTTGAGTGACAGGTATATTATTAAGTCAATAAAGCATCAATGAGCTATATAACAGCTTTTTGAAATACCCGAAACTATTTATATATTTGGTTGTGATTTAGTTTTTCATTTTACCAGATTAGTTTGAAAACATATCTTGTGACATAGGATAACTATTTTGTTTTGAAAAGAACATTTCACATAGATTGAAAAAAATGAACTTATTATCATAAAAAGCATTACGCCTTTAGTTTATATATTTTCTTGATGATGCAATTTAGTCTCCTGTGTAAAGCTTTTTTATTCCATTCCTAATTATCAATTCTGTCAGATAACTAAACTTTTTGTAAGTAATGATGGCATACAAATACAATATCATTGTTTTCTTATTGCTGAAAAGTTTCTTGGCTCAATAACGTACCTACTGAACTTACAGTTACTTAACAGCATAGATTATTGAGGATTTACCAAATTTTCCACCTACTGAGATGCATAATGGCAACCTTGAAATCTTTTTCCTTGACACGCGGGTTGAGTTCGTTGAGAATTCGACACTATCGAATATCGAAACTCCAAACACCTGTTGGGGTAATCATTTGATTAATCTTACGAAGACAAGTGCTCCAATATTAAATATCCATTTTTTAAAAGCTCATTTTATTTAATTTTCTTATATTTTATTTTGCAACTTTTAGATACCAAGACAATGAACAGATTTATCATTAATATTATCATTGAACTCCTTTTATGAAAAACGAAATCAGCAGCTGAACTTTTTTCATATTCTTTTCAATATGGTTTTACTAGTTCTCCTAGCAACATCAGCCATTTATGACTTGATGTGTATATATCAATTTTTAATTTAAAAAAATGACTATTTTTTATATTTTCAATTTAGCTTAACAAAACTTGACCTCTAATTTTTTGAATTTATACACGTACCTGACAATTTGCTTATATGCTGTTCTACTTGTTCGAACATTTAATATCATTTATTGATTTTTCACCAGTTGATGCAAAAAGCTAATAAGTTCAATAATAGTATTTATCATTTTACATTCCGTTTATTTCACAGTTTGTTATCTCTAGAGCTCTAAAGCCTGAGATAACAACATCTAGAATGACCAAAAAAATGAACCTCTACACATGTTGCAAAGTTTTTGAATTAGCCAATTTAAAAAAAAACGATTTTAAAATGGCTAGAAAAGCACAAAGCATACTTGGTCGACCCTTCTACTATTATCAGAAATTTTAAGTTGGTAAAACCAGGTATAATGAACCATTTGATGTTTGGAATTACTACAAGTCGAAATGCTCAGAATTTTGGAGCTGTGTCTGTTTTCCCAAAACAAACATCTGATTTAGATTTAATTAAAAAAAAATAAGTTGATTTTAGTGGTCAGCTGAAAACAGTTGAAGAGAATTTCCCAGGAGCTTAATCCTCTGATTCATTTTGATAACAAAAAGGGCCTTGGTGTGGTAGCTAAGTACTTAGTTTCATTACCGCAACTTCTTTGTTGATGGTTTGCTTGATTAAGCAGCTTTTAATGTTTTACTAAGTGTCAATCTCTGGTATTGAACTACTGGGTGTTATGTATCACAGGTTTCCCTTAACACATATAAACTTTATGGAGAGTTCGGGTCATCAATCATCTGGAATTATAACGCAAACTAATACCCCTACCTTGTCAGTCTCATAGAGATAAATGTTTTTGAAAATTCATGTCTTCTTTGTATGTCATTTTGTTTAACTAAGACGGCTTGTTCAAGTTTTAGAATGGCCAAATACGTGGTGCAATGTGTTACAGGCTTTTCTTAAAACATAGATTCATTCCTAGAGATTTGACACCATAGTATGCTAAAACGGTGATGCAAGTAAAAAATATCTCTGCGGGTCGATTTAGATAAAAAAAAAGTTTTCCTGGAATCAAATCTTTATTATGATATTTGTGTTCATGTATGATTTCTTTGATATGAAAAAAATCATCAGGTATTACATTGAAGTAAGCTACAAGTCTCATGCATTAAGGTATATCCCTCTTAGATCCCAAGTCTAGTCATTTTAGTATAGTTGTAATTTAAATTGTATTGTTCATATAATGAGCTATCTTTTTTTTTTTTTTTTTTTTTTTTTTTTAGATGGTCTTTGTAACTGTATACAAACTAACACTAAATATACAATGGTAAATTTATAGACAGAACTTATTGACTAATGATTGTCAAACTAAAACGCAGAGATTAATCAAACTAGAAAGAATCGTTCATAGATATATTTTTGCCTATAAAAGAAACGAGTTGCTATTGAATTGTAAATCGTAAACCAAGACTAGTCTTCTTGGTTCATGTGATCAAGGTTGATATAGAGAATTAATTTAGGGCTGGCATTCTAGTGGTTAGAGTAGATACATACTTAGTTTATTATTTTTATATTAAATAGTTACAAAATTATAAAACAAAATGACATACAAACAAGGCATGAATTTCAAAACATTTGTCTCTATGAGGCTGGTAACGTAGCGGCGTCAGCGCATATTATAAACTCAAACATTCTAGTAGTTAGAGTAAAGAAAAAAGTCGGAATAAACAAACAAGAAACTCAAACATTTTTCGTAAATCATGGTACGTCTTGTAATAAATCTAATGTTTTGTTTGTTGCTGTATTTGTGATTCGAAGGTACCGAACCCGCTCTGAAATATTGCCTTAGCAGATCAAAATTCAATTAAATGTAGCCCTTATCGAGGAAGCAAGTCAATTAAAAGCACATCGCTAGACGCAGTAGTTATACGCTGATCTTATAAAACGGATGCGGTCATCCAAGTTGACTACAAACGTCTAAATTACACCCAGCATCTCGATCTCATAAATAAATAAGCTTAATAGTCTCTCAATTTATATACCACGCAATACCAAGTTCAGGAAATAGGGGATAACCTTATTTAATTAATAAAAGTTCATGCTTGCAGCGATGTTTTTGTTTTTTTCCTGGCCCCGCTGTCGAACTACCTTGACATGCTACCATGAGTCTTAAATGTCTTGATCTTTCAGGGGTTGCGTGTTATTCACCTAATTGTCTTATTTTGTAAATTTTTCAAAACAAAAAACAAGATTGAACCTTAATCTAAATTTGATCGAGGAGGATTGTTGTTTGTTTGGGATGAAAGGGAAAAATAACTTTTCAGAGCTCAATGGCTTGTCAGGACCTTTAAATTACGTATACTATAATTGAAAGCGTTATGGTAATGAGCGGACCCTAAAGCCCGCATATGTTGGGACTTGTGTATAGGGCCTCGAGAGTACAAGCAGACTTTCAATATTATGATAAGTGCTTGCATTGTCAGGCATCAATAATTCATCAATTGACAGCTTGTTTTGTTACTATCTAGCCACCAACGACAGAGACCTCAGATAGGTCAACTGGCTGCCCATGGAGTGGCCTCTCGTGAGTGTAGGCCAATACCATCCTTTCATGATAAGAGAGCTTTATAGATGTATTTACGGTTTATTACACATGCAATATATAACATTATCGCTAACTAGGTAGCGTCATGAGAAAGTCTGTTCAATTAACGTACAGATTTTAATAGTTTCGGAAACTGAAAAATTTTCAGGCAAGTCGGAGCCAAACTCGGAAAAGGTGAAAGAAAGGAGATGTTGAATTTCTGACAACTCCAGCCTTGTTTTTTTTTTTTTTTTTTTTTTTTTTCTGGTTTTCTGTAACAAAATGCTAAGTGTATGAACCAGCCAGATGAAATTTTTATTTCCTATTTGTAATGCAACTCTATAATCAAAGTATACATAATTATTACTTGAATCAGCTTTGTTTTGAATTGTTACATTGAAGTGAGAAATTTTTCGATCAAGTAGACAGATTTTTTTTTTTTTTAGCACACAGTTTAGTTTACAGGCATTTTGCAGACATGCCTCATTCTCTAATATTACAACTAGTCAGTCGTTCCACAACAAACAACATGATAGAATTTGTTGGAAACCTGAAATGACAAAACTCCTTTCTTAAAACTCAGGGTTAGGATGATAAAGATCCTTTGTCTATAGTTGTTGTTATTTTCTTGAAAAAAGACCCTTCGTGGTGTCAAGTCCCTTCCGTCCATATCTCTGTACTCATATACATGCTTCAGAGTAATTTGATTTTTGCAGCATTAAGTCCCGTAAAGGCAGCAGAGAATTGGGAATAAAAATTAAATTGCATACAAAAGAGTCCGCTACCAATACCTCAACTCCTGCACACTATCGGCATAGGCGGCCATCCAAGATCGCTCCTTGGCTTCTTTTTGTTGTGTCCTTAGTACAGCAAACATCATGGTAGCAGTTTCCCTCCTAAAAAAAATACAAGTAGCCGCAGTCTTGGTGACTCGATCATATTGTGTAGCAGGCCTGATCCAGTGTAGTATTGTAAGACCAAGCACTCGGATCTACATAAATATCACAGGTACAAGAGAGGGCATTCCAAAAGGCAATCATAATTGTTGTAACCATTCCGTTTTCAGCTCGGGAGATCTGGCTCGGTCCATGCTGGTAGACCCAGAATTTCAATTTGCCATTGTGGTACAAATCAGCGTTACTCTGGAGGATAGGCCGGGGACCCTATCTCAGTAGCTAAAACTGACAATGTTTAAAACATTTATGAATAAATGCGTATGTAAGTAGACCGAATTTACCTTTTGCTTGCCCATCCAACATTTAATCAAGGCGCGCGTCTGATAAGCGGCGGTGGGCCATGAATGCTTGAAGCATCATGACTCCAAAACTATGGGCGCGTGTTTTAAGATTAATGCCGTGCTCCTGAGAGCGACAAATCTCAGCGGCTGATGCCACTTGGTGCAGGGGGTAGGAGTTGCTTGTGCCAATATCGTAAATTGAAAGCCCAGCTTTCCGCGCTCCCATGCACGAGTTATCACAGCTCATGTTTTCCATCCACATTGCGTGAAGCGGGTGAAAATAGATTAGGCAAAAGCCCAAGTAATGCATGAAAACAGCAACCCAGATTAATATTAAAGCAGCAGTGGCCCCCCTCCAATTACTTTGAACATTTAAGGCTAGAACAGCTGGTTTTCAGCAGCTGGGATATTAACGATCCAAGCAATTTAGACTCTTGGTGAACTGCCATTAAAATTCATCACTACATAAAATCTATAGAATACGATCTATATAAACTAAGTTTCCAACCGTGTTGGTGGTTTTTGGTAATTCCTGAGACTCTCCAGGATTACTAGACGAAACAGTTGCCATCATGATAGGAGGTTTGGTTTTCTTTTTTTGTGGTAATTATAGTAACTAGAATTTAGACACTGCGCCCAAAAGGCATAGCATAATGAAATATTTTCCACATACCAACTGTTTGCTAAATTATTGGGTAAAGTCGATGGCCTTGCATAAGGTATAACTCACAAGTTTGTTCATTGAAATTTCTATATATATTTTAATTACTGCCGTCAATCTGCCTCTGTTGATTTTACACGTGTACGTCGTTGGCTTCTTTAGTCGAAAACAATGGTTGTAACGTATACTGCAGTTCACTAGGCTCCAAAGTACCGACATCTATTATCAAAAGTTTACAATTTTCGCTTGAGCTGCTGTTCATTCTCTGGATTATTGGGACAGTTAATAGTAAGACAAGCATTGAATCGTTTCATAAAGATGAGCATCATTATTACAGTATGTGGCTGCTCTCAGAGTGTATTGCTATTTATGGACAAGCTCACACAGGCTTGTGTTTTAAGAATAAAAGTTTTTGAGATCTTTGTAGCGAGTACCATGAACTCTAGCCTGTCGATACGCAACAACCGACGTGTTACCCATTCCTTGCCAAGTGTGCCGTCGATAAATTGTTTATGTTTGGATCTGGCGGCGCAGTAGCAGCCTTTGTGTTTCCTGGTCCCAACAGCCGACTGAAGTATCTTGCAGATTCAAAGATTTCAAACATCAAGGCCAGGTCAATATTTACCAATTATAGAAATATGTGTACCGTATCGTTGAAAAAAAGAAAAAAAAAAAAAAAAACGACTATCACAGCAACATCTAGCAACTTGTCATGTGGGTGTCAGCAATACTGTCTAAAAAAATACCAAAAAAACGGTTGTAAAGACCTTGGCATGTATTTAAAATACAGTATGTTTGTTAACTGTGGACTCTTTAAATGCTCGCTTCTATATATATATATATGTTGCTTGCAAGCTGTACCAAGCAAAAGTCCAGACCAGTCCTAAAACTATGATAATTGCCTCAAAGAAGTCTGTAATATAATATATCTACATTTGCATGTACATCAGGTCATGTCGATGTAGTATTTCGTTGACAATTGAGGCCCAGACATTTTCCTGTTTTTTTCGCAAACCACGCAGCCATTAGCCCATTGCATAGCAAGGTTCGGGTCACAGTGTTCAGCGATAATTATTATAATGATTATTATTACTATTATTACCACGATTTTTCATTCCCTAGTATTAAGTCATCAAGTCGCAATTCTTCTCTGCGGCCTGGATTCCTTTATTATTGTAACTGCCAGAATCTAAGGCTTTGCTGAAAAATATCATGTCCGGCACCCACCACATAAAGGGCCTAGGCGTTGAGTCGCGACCACATGTACTGCCATAGCAAATGAAGAAAAAAATTAATAAATTTCCCAGGTAGCATTTATTGGCACCGGCTGATTCGGATAGTCAGCAACAGCCACCAAACAGCTGCTGCACAAGAATAATTTTTTTTTCTCAGGGTATAAATAAACGAATAAGTTATGGGATTTGTTACATCATGATCTCGATTTTGATAAAAGCAAATAAAAAAAAATTGGGAGGGGCAGCCCTGAAAAAACAGCCGTGCTGAACAACAACCCAGCTATTCAATTTATGTGGGTGTATGGCCAAATAGCATGTGGTAGTTCTGCGGCTGCCATAGTCCACATACACGCATATTATGCTGTGGCTGATGAGGAAAACTCTAAATTGCATACAAGAAAAGAGTTCAACAGTCCACCTTGGACGCAAACCCCCCACATTGCTTATTAGTGATAATAAAACGGATTCAGCGGCATGTTTAGCAATCAGCGTGTAAGCTGTCAAAATAATAAGAATAGCACAAATGATACCATAAAAAAATTTTTTAAGAAAAAAAAGGAAGCAAGAAACGGAAAAAATCATAATCTGAAATAATAAAACTGGAATCGATGAGCTTTAAACTGTAACTTACCGTCATTTCGCAAAAGCCACCAAGAATCTAACAAGGACAGGGAATATCGGTGCTGGTACCAAACAAAAAAAAAATTTTTTTTCGAATCTATAGCCCCAAAGCCAGCTTTTTTTTTTTTTAATTTAAATTTAATTTACTGCACATGGTCAGATATCATAGCGAGTTGAAACTATATAAGCTAGTGTCGTGCAGGAGCAGCAACAGCAGGACTGTTGCAAGTGTCATTGGCGGGCCGACTGACAACCGACATGAGGATCAACTTGTTACAGCAATTGGATATGCATAGTGTAATTCTATATAAAGACTTACGCAAGTCCGCGAGAATGTGCAACCGCCCATCAACAACTGAGCTAAAACAGCTACCCCTTTTGGGCATTCAGCACAGAGCCCATTGATCAAAGTCTGACTGGCTAGATGGTGTCTATCAGTAGAACCCTGGCTTGAGTAAAAATACAAATGGAATATAAATGGCCCAAGTAGTGACAGATCTACCTGCCATCCTTAATGATTTAGTCAGCGCCAGTCGGAAAAAAATATTTTTATTCTGTGAGGGGGCGGCTTTTTTTCAAGTAGATGCTTATTGTTTTGGTAACTGTAGGGTGTTTGCAAATTCTACAAACATTGAAAAAAGGAGTGGTTTCTTTTTTTGATCTTCTTTTGTTTGTACTATATCTGGATTTAATTGGTAGGAATGGATGATTGGCTCTATCGCTACCCAAGTCAGCAGCTAATTGCGATTTTAGCTGCATCTTGGTGCTTGTATTGATGTAGACGGACTTTTGATATAAAATATTCTATAACTATTATTATTACATATGTTTGCCTGTTGCTTTGTTTTCAATGTGTACCAATACTGTTCTCAGGCTATTCCATATCTTTCAAAGTATCCTTTAGTTCCTTCCACCAACATGGATATAATTGAAGGGGCTATTTGGGTGGTGTATGTGAAATTGATACAATTTTTTTTTTATTTAAAACAAACAAAAAACAACCCCTTGATAGCCATGAATGGACCCAACAGTACCACACTCAGTTTGACTGTGATAAGCCAGGGTTCTTGCATGTTCACAAACCCACACATGGGCGGCCGAGGTTAAAGAAACCACAAGGTGTAAGAAGGCTTACGCTACCGACTATCGGCTTAGGTGAATGACAAGTTCGGAAGAATTTGAAGTTGCTGCGTATGACACTTGGATGTGGGCTCAAATTCCAAGACGACGCAAAGAGTGTCACTTCTAAAGCTACGAATGTTATGCAAATTTTAGTAAAGCTCGGTGGGGTATACAAGGGTACCTTTTGCCAAATTATGAAGCAGGTGTACATTTTCATGTGTGCAATCAATATTTGAATATACTAGCCCAGTTTGGTACCACAGCCTGACCAGTCAGCGGAAAATTGAAATTCATAATACTGGTTTACGCAAGATTTTAGAAGCATTCAGGTCTGCGTCAGTTAAGGCAATGCATCGTGATGCTGAAATTCTGCTGGTGAACATACCGATAAAAGAAATCCGCGACCGACTTGCCGTTACAGCTATTCGGGCTATGAGAGGAAACCATGGGTGGAACCTCGCTGGCCACACCAAGCCAGTAGAGATTGGCCTTATAAGGCATTTTTATAGATCCAGGAAAATGAATGGTGTTGGCGATGACAACCAAGTGAACTCTTTCCCCGGAACTTGGTCTCAAGATTCTTCTTGACGCTAAGGGCCTTTAAGTAGCAGCCAAGTTCTTAGATTCATTACCAAAACTATTCTGTTGATGAGTCTTTTGATTAAAGCAGTTTGTTGAGGTTTTATCACGTACATCTCTGACACCGTGTGCCAGTCTGATAAATGCCATGGAAATTCATGTCTTGTTTGTATGCCATTTTGGTTTGTAATATCGTTTGCAACTTATTTCATGTAATAACAACAACCCGATTAAACCCCTCGATATGCGCGCGGGATCCCTGGCAGCCATAGTAATGCTGTCAGCGTTTGGCCCTGGTTGGAGAAGGACCCGTGTGGGTCAGGCCAGTGATAACAGACGCATGTAAATAATGCACCACACCCCTGAACCATGTGTGAGAATCGGAAATTTCCGCTAAACAACACTAACCAAGACCCTTCAGTAGCAGTTTGCCTGACCCTAATCAATGGCACACAGCTAGTGGTTTCAGTGTGTGTGTGTGTGTGTGTGAGTATACGTGTGTGAAAAGAAAAAGCGCCCAGGGGGCAAAAGCGGCTAAGGCTAGTTCTAGTGTTTAGATACCTCTTAGTGTGCAGTACACGAGTGTGGAGAAGGGAGTAGTGTTCATAACAGCCTGGTTTCTGCTCCTGAGGACACAGGTTTGCTGGGGGGAGGATCTTTGGGCTGAAACATGATACGAGGAAAGCTGTAATTCTAAGTCATACCATGTGCTCATTTTAGTTTTTGATAAACAATCCATGGCGTCGTCTCAGCCAACTAAATGTACAAGGATTATGATAACAAAGTCCCTAAAGCCAAAAAGTCTAAATGGACTTGTACAGTAGCGTCCTTTTGCTGCTGACCCAATAAGTGCACAACAACACACTACTAGCTTTTCCAAACCGTTTTTTTTTTTTTTTTTGGGTGGTAATTTGTTGTTGATTGGCTTAGCAACTCGGTTTCACACTGCCAACACCAAAGGTCCCGTTACATTGGTGGTCCCTCCCCAAGCAGTTTTACCCAACTTATATGTATCATTTATATATATGTATACTATACCATTGTTGATACATCTACATTAATCCTTTTTTTTTTCTTGGCCACAAAAAAAACCTTTTAAATTACAGTTATCCTTTCAAATTTCATGTCTTGTTTGTATTGAAGCTCACGTGTAAGTGGGAACAGACGACATATAAAATAAAAAGCAAAAAAAAAAATTTTTAAAATAAAAATTAAAAAAATTAAAAAAAAATTCAAATAAAAAATTTTAAGGGTACCAGCAAGAGTACCCACCGTCGCAAGTAAATTTTATGTCGATTTATCAGCGTGTGCTTATATAATCAAATGTGCGTTCTCTTGGTGTACTGTTGTTGTTTAGAAGTTTGTCTGAAGCTTAGCTAATTTTCTTTTGATTTTTTTTTTTTTTGTTTTTCGTGGGAGCAGAAAAAAATACCTATTTTTATACATGAGGTTTAAAGCTTGGTTTCGTTAAACATTGGTCATTATACAAATCATATATATATACACATTGCAAAGGCAGGGCCAAAAACAACAGCCATTTCTTATGGAGTGTTTAAGGAAACATTCCAAGGTAGTGATGCTGGAGTTGCTGTTGTTGCTGCTGCTGCTGCTGCTGCTGTTGCTGCTGCTGATAGGGAGGCAGAATACCACAGTGCGGCAGAGGGTTCAGCTTGTATTTCTGGTCCACAAGAGTGTAGTAGTACACGGGCGGCGGAATGGCCGGCGATGGTGCATTACTGTAGCTCGGGTTATTTGCATTGGCTGTGAGCAGAGACACCGGCTTGAAAGGCAAAAGATGCGCCGGGTATGTGTTGAAACTGGGTGAGATGATGTTGGCCTGTGACGGCATGTGAGTTGTGGATGCAATAGGTGTTGTGGTGGGAGTAAACTGTTGGTGATGATGATGCTGGTACTGCCGTTTAGCAGGTTGGGGATGTAAATGCAAAGTATTGGTGTTGTTGGGAGTATTAGTCGTGGTGGGTATTTGTTTAATGCAATTTAGTTTGTAGTCCTCGGGGTCAAGGATATCAGCAATAGGCCGCTTCTTGTTGACTGGGCTGTACTGGAGTGTCAACGCCTCGTAGTGTTTGGTGACACCAGAATTCACAGCAAGCCAGACATTGATCCGGCTTTGCCAGTGTGCCCAGTCCGATCCAGAAACAAAAAGGCGGTACTGCAAGTTAGATAGAAACTCAATTTCCATGGCCGAAATTTCCTTAAGAGGGAGGTGTGTAACCTCAGCCCAGGTCTGGTTGGTGTAAGTGTTGTCATCAAGAAACTTGTTGGCGAGCATGAGTGCGACTGAAAACACGCGGTACTCCGAGTTGGCGTTGCCTACAATGGGTTTGGGTGAGCGCTTCTTAAGCTGGAGGATGTAGTAAAGGGCAAGTGAGATCGCCGTGGGCGGTAGCTGCGTGTGCTTAATGACATTCATTATAAACTGCTTAAAAGAGTTGGTCGGCTTTGTCAGCGGGGAGAAGAGAGCTGGGTACGTTGGTGCTCGCTGATCAAACGACGCTTTAAGCAAAGCATAGTCGTTAAACCAGAATAGACACACAATGCTGGCAATGTTGGAAAAATATTTAGCATTTTTTTGGCTGGTGGTTGAAAGCACCGGTTTTGGCGTAACGGTTTTGCGTGTTAGAGATTCAGTGGGAGATGGGGTTGAAATGGGTGTGATTGAGTAAGCGGTTGAACTTGGGCTATTGGGCGAGCACTGCTGTAGTTGCGGGATCGACGAGGTTGAAAGGGTCGAATGGTGATGCGGAACGAACATGGTATCGACGGTGGTTGCTGCAGTTCTATAGATCATTGTAGAGATGTTTGATGTATATGCGATTATCAAAGGAATGGGATAGAGAAAAGGCAGAAACGAAGGCTATTATATATAAAGATGACTATCGAGTATACCATTTCCAGGGTATCTGAATTATCATGAATGAGGCCGTTCCATAGAAGGTCTAGGGTCAGCTACGCTGGCAGTCGCAATATACTTTTTATGTGTTCAAAGATGTGTTTGTCACATTTTTGTTTTTATTGTTTTTCTTTTTATTTTCTTTTTATTTTCTTTTTTGTAGGTACACAACGTTGTACAAGAAATGTGAAAGGTTTAATTATTATTTTAAAGTCTTTAAACCATAAAAGTTGATTAACTTGAATTTTTTTTTCTCTTGCCGTCTTTTGTTTTTTCTCGTGTATACTGATCCTAATTTGGATTAAGCAACCCCCCCAAAAGAGAAAGAAATGAAGAGACGTAAGAGGCTTTATTGAGAAAAAGAAAACATTTTATACCACACAAACCGATCAAGTGTGATAAAATAACAATAACATCACTCTTGTAACAAAAGAAAAAACAACAACAAACAAAAAAAATATATATTATTAGGTTTTATTTTTATTTTCTATACAGTCGTCAAAAGGTTCTGATTTCGTTAGTCCATTCTGAGCTGTTCTTTTTTTTTTATAGCTGCACTACTGGTAGTGCTAGGTACTGACAATATACAACAAGTCGCACACTGGAATCTGCGGAGCTTGTGGAACCCGGGGGTGATGCAAAAGAAGAGGTCTTGGAAACTGGGCCTTACCAATTTCATATTTGTCAATACGCGTTTTATGTAGTGGTATGCTGAGGTACGCAACCAGGAGATATCAAACAAACCACTGGCTCTGTGTGGTTTTTGTGCAAATCATGTAAATCATTGACATCCACATCCTTCGACAAGGACGGAGTGTTTATACTCCGTTTATCTTGAACCCGTCATGCTGCACTTAATTACTGGTCGTGCCCAGAACGGAACCGGTATAGCAAAGCATTCTACTAATCAAGATTACACTTGTGCAGTTCGTTGGTTTATTTATATCTTGATACTGATAAGTCGTGGCAATGGTGACAAGAACATGACAAAGTAAAAAGAGTGTGTTATCTTAGTCTTTTCTTTCATAGACCCCATTATTGACCTCGTTTTAGTTGGTTTTGTTGCTGTCAGACCAGGAGTGCCTGTGTTGCAACTGTGTTTAGCACTGGCTATAATTTTTTTTTTAGCGTACTGGTGTCAGTACCGCATGACCCAGACCATTCTGCCAGCCGCTGCATCGCTAATAACACAACCGTGGAACACAAGGTTCACTTTGCAGTCAGAAGCTCCCTTTTGCAAGCTTTATTCAATCACTGTATGCTTTATGGTACTCAACTTTTTTTTTTTTTCTTTCTCTTGGGCATTACTGAGTTCATTTTTTAATGTTGCTAAAGAGCAGCATCCAATGGTATCCAAAGCAACAACTGTGCAGATTGAGCATGAAGGACAGGAGATCAGCCTGTACCTCTCCTCAAAACACACTGGCTACGATTTTTGTGAAAAAAGAAGTAACAGAAGCCAGGAAAAAAAGCCATACCTATATATTTTGCAGTCTTTCTGTGGTAAATGCTTACCAACATGAGTACTGTAACACGTCAGTACCTGTGAGCGCAAAAAAATTCGTCTAAAACCCAGCAGGATGGAGGTCATCCAGCTTCCAAACCAGCTCTTTTTTTATTTGATTCTTTGCCTTACTCGTGTTTATATCTCATGGGTATTCAAGTTGGACAGCTCCTACAGAAAGAAAAAAACAAAAGAGATGAAGATTTCCGATTCTGGTTCGTTTGAGGCTTTTTCCTATCGTTGCTGGCAGTACCATGCCAGAATTTTGCTAGGCTAGGCTCTGTGCAGGCCCCGCTATAATTCTTTTTTTTGTTTTGTTTCTTGTTACTTGTACAGGTGTTATAGCTATTGCCACTACGGATCTACGATACGCTGCCATGCAAAGTTTAAATGTTTTTGCTGTATACAGAAACGAGTCATGTTTGGACTTGTTTTGTTATGGTACACAGAGAGACCAGACCTAACCAAAGCAGCTACAGCCTAATCAATTAGTGATCTCATAATATACCAGTAATAATAACATTGTAACTATGGCAGTATCTAGGAGAACTGTTGTGGATACGCTACACATATATTTACATGGGTCAGCAAAACAACTCGTAGAGCAAATATTTGGCGTGAGAGGACTTAGATACAGTACACTGCAAATTTCGCAGTGTGCATCACTAAATTGATAAAATGAGGAGTATTTATCGTGACCGTTAGTTTGTTGATGTGCGCTTACAGCCATTAGTTTATCAATATAATCAAAGATAACATGGCCAAGCTTTGCTCACAACTGACTTGACCCCTTTACAGCTCTGGATGTGGCTTTATATGAGGCCTTTGGACCAAAAGAACAAAGCAAGATGTTTCTACTTAACAGAGTTATCAAACAAGCAAAAATAGAAACAAAACGAGTAATTCGAAAAGTATGGTTTAGTATGATACAGAGTGTGGTGAAACCCTAGTTTTTGAGCGCCAAACTTAGTTTTGACTTGGCTGGTGGATTTTAATATTTATTATAATTTATTATGATTTAGTTTTATTTATTTTTATTTATTTTTTATTTATTTCTGCTCTCTCCTATCCTTCCGAACCTCATCTGTAAGCGTGATATACTTGTATATAATGTAAATAATGTTAAATGTGGAAATAAGGAGTACCAAAAAAAACTTTTTTTTTAAAAAAAATCTAGAATTTACCTCTGGCAATACATGTTAAGGATCATTTACACCAGGATTAGAAACTAAAAATCTCGACGTGGAATCTCGATCTTTTTCCAATACCCATCGTCTGTAGACCTCCTTACAGGTTCCTCTTTTGTTGTAAATTTTATTTTTGGTTTTCATTCTCGTGATTATAAAAACATTGTTAATATCTAGTTGACGGTTCTGTTGCCATGGTTATTTGCTCACATGCTTAATCCGTTTTGGCACTTTCCCTTCCCCTTGAATCTTTTACAATGTACAGCTGATTAGTAACTTTGGCGGCCCCCAATGCTACCAACTACCAAGTATCCACACATGGAAGCTCAGACGCGACTCAATCTGTCAGAAGAAAGTTAAGACTCGTGGGTTGCTTACATGCTCATTTGTTTTTTAAAAGAAAAATAATTCTGGATTGGCTTTCCTTTTGTATACTGTCATCATTGTTGTGTAGAGTGCGTATAATTCAAGAGGTTGAGCTATTACTGCGGCCTAGTTAGGTAGAATTTCCCCCCCTTAGCTAAATCTAGCATTGCTTTGTTTTATGTGTGTGTGTGTGTGTGTGTGTGTGTGTGTGTGTGTGCTTTTGGCACTTTAATAACTGTGATTGTAAATTCAAGCCGAGGGTTGTGACGTATACAGCTACACTGGTATACACTTGTGATTTGGGAAATTTTCATGCCTGTTCTCGCGGTCACGTCAAGGATCTGTTTCTTAAAACGCCAGCAGGTTTTATGTATCCGGGAATAGTTGAGTTCCACCTGGTTCTTCTGGGCACACACTGACAACGAACTTCTTTGCCGAAAAGGGATTGTTTCAGCATTGCCCTGATAACTCCAGCTTCGGCGACCAGTTGCCAATATAGCAACAAGAGTCGGCACATGAAGTGATTTGTAATTTTAGCCGTTGTGCACCACTTGTTCAGTGGTGGCTGTATAATCGGTAATTACCAGTCCCGAAGCAGTGCCCTATGCAAATTTGAGTTTCTCTCGTTCGCGTCATACCTTTGGCTCACTCGTAGCTGCTACACTGTGGGCTGAGCAAATCGCCATTATCCCCGCAGATACTCCTCGAGCTGTTTTCTTAAACCGTTTGAGAGCCAGACGGGGCCAGGGTGAATTTTCTTTTTGGGTGTGCACCTAGATGCAGCTCAAAAGTATCATGCAGAAACAAATGAGTCCAGATGGTGACCACTAATATTAACAAACCCATTCAGAGTAACACCAGCGACAAGTATCATAGAAGCAAGCTATGACTTTTTCCATGTAGCTGCACCAGCTAATAATATTCTCGTGTCATTACCATCAGTGGAAGCCAAATGATTCAAGGCTTGCAATCACATGACTCAGTTTAAACAACAAATGACTATGGCTTTACTGCTGAGCATTGTAACAGTGACGACAGCAAAAGCTTCCACAGGCAGCACCCATTTGACTTGCTAAAAGTTTCCTAAAAAAAAGTTTCCTTCGAAAGAAACTTCCAGATGCCTTCTCAATCCGAACTTGTGGCAGCTTTAACGACTCCAAAGGACTAAATCCTTTTTTTTTATTTATTCTTTTTTTGTTTGTTTTTTCTTCATTAATACTAAACATGTCTGCTTCTCGTCTTTCTATCCTGACTAATGCAGCACCACCTTTTGGGAAAATTATCCCGGGTTGTATCACACGCGTACCAATGCCCAATATTCCATCTTTGTACCTTTTATACCCCCCAAAACACGACTGGAGTGCCAATATTAGATTTAATAGCCTCTACTCAGCAAGTACAATAAACCTTGTTCAACTGGAAAAAAAAAATAAAATATAAAAAAAACATTGCTTCTGAATTCCGAAACGTTCTCATGA
Organism: Geotrichum candidum; assembly: GCA_013365045.1. Classification (NCBI taxonomy): domain Eukaryota; kingdom Fungi; phylum Ascomycota; class Dipodascomycetes; order Dipodascales; family Dipodascaceae; genus Geotrichum; species Geotrichum candidum. The sequence goes on along the minus strand of QQZM01000002.1, from coordinate 163,680 downwards.
GCTGACAGGCTCCAACCGCCCAAGTGAACGATATTTGCCTTCAAGCGGTGGTTTGGTAATTCTCTTTTTGGTAGACTTAGGAGACGGCAGTGGTACCATGCGCCGTGGTGGTACAATACTCTGCGATGGTGTAAAGCTCTGCTGTGGTATTTTGCTCACCCTATCTATGGTTTCTGCCAGTAACTAGATCATCCTAATGATGGGCCTTCCTTCTTTGATCCCACTGTTATTCAAATAGTTTCTCCATGTGCACCATGTTAGCCATCTGCATAAGGAAAAAGAACGAAGGTCTATTACCAAAGCTATTAGTGCCGCAGACAATGACGAGACCAAAGAACTGGGCCTAGGTTGGGACTGACTAGTTCATGGGCTGGTTGCATGAAGTTACAAAATCTTGTCGTTTTTCTTGTGTCCACATGACTTTAGGGGCTGTCACATTCTTTCCAAGTTTAGCCATAAACAGCCGAGGTCTCTGGCCAATTTGAACCCAAAAAAAAAAAAACTTGATGAGGGCTCTAATTCAAAAGAAGCCTACGTGGAATCTAGACTGAGTCCTTATTCTAAAACTTAAAGCTATTTTACACAACTTGTTTGGGCGATGAGCTCCGGCAATTTGGCAAAGAAGAAGGTAGTTGTGCAGTTTATTGTAGTAAAGTTTGGGCGCGATCTCTTTTAAGTAGGCGTGGTTGGTTGTCCTATTTCATGGGACTAATTCTTATGTTTCTATAACGAGCTCTTCTCTGGTCAAGAATAGCAACTAAGCAACTTCAGATGTAGAAAAAGAAAAACAACGAAAATCACTCGCACTCAAGTCAGATTCATGCTTATTGAGAAATTAACTTTCAATACACGTCACTATAACCTTTAAGTTAAAATAAGCATGTTGAACCATAGGGTCTGCTATATCAGCAAACTCAGGCCACCGTACATTGAAGGCCAGACACCAAGCTTCCATTATTCAAATAGACTTAACACGATAGTATATATAAAGGCCACCATGTTGTTTGCTTGTTTGGTTTTGAAGGGTGTTTCCACTATTCCCGATGATATCCTACTTTTTCTTTTACTGTCTGAAAAAGAATCTGATTATCGACTCTTAGGCGTTGGTGTTCTCATCATCCTTTTTGCTAACTCCGTAGTCAAAACCTGCCTGTTGGTTGGCCGCTTTGGTATCTCCGTCGCCAAGGCCGAGTTCCAAAAAAACGGCTTAGCCAAGGTTCTGCAGTGTTTTTTTTTACGTATAGTCTGGGATGGTTGAAATTGTTAGCCATGTTGTACAGAGTTTCTGACTCGGTGGTTCTCATATACCATTATTGAACCACAAGCTTCAAGTAGTACAGCCCGTACTACAGCCAACGAGTTATTTTACAACAAAGTTTGACTAAGCCCCGTTTTCAGTTCAGGATTTTTTTTGTGTTTTCTCTTGCTGGAGCTGAAACTGTAATTTTGATCTTCAGCCTAACATGCAAATAGAAGTACTAGACGTTAGAACAGTGTTAAAAAATAAGTGGGTACGTAACAGGTTTGAACATAGCATGAGACCTTATATGGTGGCTAAAGCTATTTCTTTTTTAGCATACAGGGCTTTCAAGTACTGGTGAAGTCACAGGTCTTATCCTGACTTGTCACCCGGCAAATAGCCTACTTCAAGTTGATGACAATTAGACGAAACCGACTCTCTTTATTGCCTAAAAGTCTTCCTGCTTGTACCTGTGATTGTTTTATTTTTTCTAGCTTCACAAGCAGGTACAGCGAGGGTTTTAGTGGCATTTGAATTCATTGGTTGGGACCATGGTCAGCTATGCTGCTATTTTCTAACGTTAGAGAATTCCCAACGGTGCCCATACAACTATGGTTGGGAGCTGTAGTTTCTGTAGTATCTAGTATATATCGCTCAGCGTATATGGGTGCAAAAAAAGTTTTGAATCTGGTGATGCTGATAATGGGGCCCAGCCAACCTGGTGGAACACAACTACAAGGAGTGGTCATGATGTTGACAAAACTCCTTATTACAAGAGAGTCATTTTGCCTTGTGGTTGCTAGGACTGAACTTTGAAAATAAAGTTAAGCAGAAGGATGCTTATTAAAGCTTTACATCTACAAGGAACTACAAACAAGTGCAGGCAAGCTGCTAAACAGTATACCTTAAAAAGTACTTAATACCAGGCCTCAGTGTATCCCTCTGCAGATGATCATAACCCCATTGTCTAGATTTTTTTTTCTAGGTGTCATTGTATTTTATGTGTAGTCTGTTGATAGTTTTGTGTCATCCTCGATGCTTGTCGTTCATATGTGCTACCGACAAAAGCCCTAGATAGCCGTTGGCTTCCATGTTTGAGGTTAAAGAAGAAAAAAAAAACATGTGTTTACTGAATACTTGTTAAGTCTACAATAATTCGTTGGTATTGATAAAGAGATTTCCATTCACAGGATCGTAAACAGCTTACTGCACTTGTATTAAGTTCTTGTCTTCTTCAACGCTGATCCCAAGATAGCTTTGATGACTTTGAGACATACTCGGGGAATCTAATACTTTCCAAAATCCTTAGTTGCAGGCCATGGATGAATCTTTGGTTTGGTTTTGTCTGCACAAGACAATTAACGTTTGTTCTGACAATTAACATTGCGATGGAATGCACCTAAGGCACGTACCATATCCGAATCAACTTCAAAGTATGTTAAAAGACTAGCCAAACACAGATACTTTGGGGAGGTATGGTGTGCATGCTTTAATTTTGGTTTTCTACGGACTATAACGTTTGCTTGTAATAAATCTTTAGTTGGCTTTATCTAACAAAAACAAAAATATCACTGACTTTTAAACAAGAGTGCGTTTGCAATACTTAAAAAAAAATAGTAATCATCACTTACTATTATAGTAGAGTAATAGGCAGAGCTACTGAACAAACTACATCCTCAAAACATGACAGTTTGGTAAACTACGAACGCGTTTAATGTATTGTACCTTTTTTTATTTTTTGCTCTGGTAGGTCCTGTAGTTTCAATTAGATGTTTGGACTGCTGATCAAAAAGAATGAGAACCAAGGCAAATGACCCTATAGTGAGACAACCACAGGTCGCTACTTACACGAAACGCTGGCATGCAAGCGTTTCCGAAATTGGGACAATAAAGCTCGTATTAGTCATCTGCCTACAACTGAATAGTATCAGAGCTTTCCGTATCATACAAAGGAGACTTTAAAGCATAGATCTTAAGGAGTGTGTAATGGATCACGACGTCCAAATAGTATCTATAATTCTACAAAGGAAGGCAGCTCACCACCTTGGGAGCAGCCCAGTATAATCGCACGAAGGAAGCTGACACCACAACCCTAGAGCTAATGTGCTGTACAGACTGCGTCAAAACAGAAAGAGCAGAAAGGTCACGAAAACCTGGGAGGACTCGTACCTAGGTACTTGGAAGAAGCTATATGGCAAGGGGTATTTTAATCCACTTAAAGTCTTCATTATGATCGCTCATCACCATAGTCTGAGTGAGCTGTTTCAGCTCTGCACAGGACATGAAGGCCTTGAAAGTTATTTCAAAAGTTCATTACCGAGAGAAGTCACTAGTGCAAATGTAGCCAGATAGAAACAGCTGAACGCATTTTTCTGTACTCTAATTCTACGGAGCGCAGCTGCTTGAGAAAAGTTTTACCTGGAATTGATCACCAAGTCCTTGTTGTTACCCAGGGATTTGGTACGGTGGTCCAATGCTTTGATTTCGTACCGCATATTCTACGATGATAAATTGCTTGATTAGAGAAGCTTATTGAGGTTTTGGTGGCAATCTCTGATATTGAGCTATCGGGTGTTCTGTGTCACAGATTTCCTTCAACACTTGAAACTTTCCATGGAGAATTCGCAGTCGAAACTCTCTACACGCACTTAGAGGGTCGCCTTGCCAGTCTCACTGAAATAAGTGTTAGAGCTTTGTTATATTTTTTTAATATGTACCTTTAGGATATTACAATAATAATAATAATAATCTGATTTCCCATATAGTTTCAAAATGATGGAAATAGCATTCAACTAGGTTGGGCTTTATGTTGTTGTGGTTTGTTTGTTTACAGAGAAAAATACTATTGTGAGGTTACTCCAACCTCACATTATCCAGTGCAGTAACAAACCAAACCCGACTGACACACAGTCAAGTGTATATTATTACACACGTAACTACCGTTGATACAGTATGAGAAGCAGTTCAATATGAACAAATTTGAGTGGTTGGTTATGATTTCAAATTTAAACCCAAAACAAGCCAGACCGCTGTGACCGCTTAAGCCTATTTGCCTTGTAAATCGACAGTTTTGTTCCAGTGTATCTGTAATGCCGTTTTAAACTGCTCGCCATCCAATGGTTCTAATGCACGAATCAAGTTCTGGATATCCATGACACCTAATGTAGCGTTTAAAAAAACCCCTCGCTCAGCAGTCACAAGGCAATAATTGCTAACGTACCATTCTAATGTTCAGTTGTTATTACTACCTTGCATATCCCAGGATTGATTATTCAAAACTTTAGGCTTTTATCGATATAAGAGTATCTTTTTTCCCTTCCTATTAAATGCAGCATTGAATAGAAATACAGAAAACCTATAAAATGATTTCACCAATCATATCGAGAAGTCTTCGTTCTATTTCGAAGGGTCACGATACATTGGCTGGCTGGTGATGTTTTGTCCCTTTAGTTATGGTTTCTGCAGCTCACTAGCCCCCCTGTAGCAATAATAATGATAATTAAAGAATTATTTTGCAGGAAGCTTGATATATGTAAACGTGAGCAGTCTAATATTTAAGACAGTTTATCTATCTTAGGCTCTATTTTATTTTCGCCCTGAAAAGATTGTACCGGAAGTAAAGATTTCAAAACAAGGTGGTTGTTATCATTAACACAATTTGAATAGTTCTGAGTATTTTTCTTTTTAAAAGCCTGATACTCTTCCTAATTGAGGTTTTTTTTTTCTTTCAAGCATCTAGTTTGCTATTGGAAGCTTGTTGGGCAATGAAAAAACTGTTCTGGCCAAAAAAATAAAAAATTGCAACTTAAACATTTTGACTTTGGACGTGTTTATTTTTTTGGTTTCAAATAAGGTTTTCGCGTTCTTTCTGATTTACATTTGATATTTCTTTTTGTCTGATTTTTAAGAACAATAATAATGATAAAGATAATAATAGTAGTAATAATAATAATAATAATAATAATAATAATAATAATAATAATAATAATAATAATAATAATAATAATAATAATAATAATAATAATAGTAATAATAATAATAATAATAATAATAATAATAATAATAATAATAATAATAATAATAATAATAATAATAATAATAATAAAACTTTGAATCAGAGTTTTAGCTCAGTCGAACAAGCGAACCGATAAAAAAAATAATAAAAAAAACCTATAATTCGATTGCCTAAAAAATAAATACAAGACATTGAAATCAAATTAATTAAAAAAAAAAAAAAAAAAAAAAAAAAAAAAACTTTATTATTCATGCTGTAACGCCTGCATATCACAAAGTCAATCAACTATAGCTCATGGTCCTGGGTTTACGATAACCAAAGGGTTGAAATACTTCTTCTTAGTGCTGTCTCATTATCAGCTTATATGACTACCAAAGCCCATCATCTTGTTCTCTGTCTGGAAAACCTTACATAGCTAAAATTTAGTACATTCTTCAGTCTACCAGGACTGCAGTAGTACACTGAGATCAATCTTTAGATGAATTAAAATAAAAGCCAGTTTCTCTTCGTCTGACCTTTACTGTTGTATGCAGCTAATGAGGGCTCTTATTGTGATTGTTAAGCTCTTTCGGTTTCTTAACCTTATCCTTTGGCCATCTACTCAAGTTGCTTTTCTTTTTCACAACGACTTCCAAGTCACTTTCAGAGATTAGGGCTGTCAATTGTAACGTTGAAAAAATTTTTTCAAAAAAAATAAAACGACTCAAAGAGATCAAATTAAAAAAGCTGCAACAGTACCGCCGGCACGTCGACACTGAAATCCCAAGCTCTAATATTAATAAAAAAAAACGTTTTAGTAGAGCCAACTGATAGACTACCACACTTAAGCTGCAATCTCGGTAAATCCCTAAACTCAAATAGTGAATGAAAAAAAGGTGGTCCAATCAAGAGAGTTCTTTGTAATGATCCAATATACAATCATTTTATGCAGTTATACTCAAATGACTAGCGTAAGGGCTAGCCCAAACAAATAAAACCCCTCGTCACAGTGGAACCTTGTTTTGTATGCTCTGACTTATAGCAGGGATTGAAGACCAGTATAGGGCACCGCGGCTAGAGATTGTCAATCACGATAGACAACAAGTAAAGGTTCATAGTACTGGTTTATAATTTGTCGAGATCACTATTTCACAGTTATCTATATTGTTAAAAGGACTTAAACAGTATACTATTGAATTCTTGTGAAATAGTGATAGACTGTAAACTCGTAAGGTTTATGTCTTCGAACATAGGACGCATCGGAGATGGCAAGTAGCAAGTAACCACCAGGTAGCTAATTACTGTGAGAAAGTACAAAGATGACCCACATAACAGTGCAAAAGCTGCAAAAAGTGCTTTACCGTCAGTTTTAAAAGGTGATTAAAAGACAACTAAATGATGATAAAACTGTGGCTATAGTATTTTACGAGAATATTAGAAGTGATATGTTTGCTGGTATCCCCAGCTGAGATCTTTAGTGAAGATTGCGCCCAGCCATTACTTATTTTAACACTGCAAAGAGAGCATAATGTTTCTTTTAGCACCCGTATTTATTCATGGTGCTATCAAATGCTTGAACTTGTAATGCGCAGTGGGCGTACTACTCTAACCGGTTTAATGTTTATAAAATATATTTTTTTGTATATATCGTTGCTGTTTTGACGATATTTTGTTGAATAATATAAAAACTTTTCCTATAGACCATCTCAGTACTTGAATAATGAGCCTTACAATTATGATTATTCTAAGTTGTAATTCAACTACATAATAAAAATACCGTTTGTTTCCAGCGTCTTTGTTAGACATTAGACTGTCATGTGCACCCTATAAAGAGTTATAGAGCGGCTGAAATAATGGCCTCAGCAATTTGACATAACGAAAACTTTTGGTAAGCATTAGGTAGAAAAAGAATGTATACATTCTCCTACTACTATTTTTCATCATAACTAGGTTTTCTTTGATACTACAGACACTGTAGAAGACTCTAAACAAATAACTCAACAGAATGTTTTTTTTCTGGTATACAATTTGAGTCGTATCATGGACAAGGTCAATTAGTTGTCAAAAATCATGCAAATCAAGCTTTTGAGCAAGACAAAAACGCTATTAGTAAAATCAGACACATTCAGTTTATTTAACCCCAAACCAAATTCTTGTGACAAAGTTAACTTTGCGTTATGGACACCGCAAACTAACATTTCATTCTGCTCTAATCATTAATGACTATCAAAAAATTCTTAACTCGGTATGAAAAGTCAAACCTGATTTGTAGCTATTCTGAATCAAAACACAAGACTAGAAGACTAAATGGATTTAGACAATATTAAAAAGGATTATTTGTACATTTGAGTTTCAAACTACTTAAAAAGAGTTGAATCTAATCAACTAACTATTCTGCCATGCGCCCCTTTGACTTCAACATATTCATGCGCTTCACTTTTGTAGTTACTACTACGAGCTAAAGCTATGTACAGAATGGGACAGAGTTTTTATTATTTTTTTTATTATTATCACTAAACTGGCCCTGGGAACCCACAGCTACATGTCGTACTTTTCAGAAGAGAACTGCAATGAGTAAAATGCCAATTCCGTATACCAAATAAGCGAATAATTTTGCAATTTGCACAACGTTTGGGATTGACTATAAAATTCCTAAAGTAGACTTTGGATAGGAAGCAGATGTAGACCTTGAGAAAAATTTAATAATGATAATAAATGAAAATCATGACCAGCAGTAGATCTCACCAGGTTTGTCAGGCAATTGAGAATTAGGCCCACGGTGGAATTGAGAGTCACAAGCTGACTTTATATGACTTTTACAACTTGCATGCTGTGCTTGTAACCCAGATCAACCTTTGTTTTGGAGGGCACATGAAACATATATATATATAGCGTATGTAATTTTATCTGTTGAGAAAAGCTGCAAGTTATTGTTTGGAATAACCTTGGAGTAAGAAAAACTGAGTTAGGAGACCCCGGTCCAAGCAAACAGTGCCTAAAGTTGATTTTCACACAAATTCCCAAAGCCAATTCGTTACTAGATAAAAAAGTCACATCCCACACGATCCTTATATTTAACGCTGCTAAACAGGAAAAACTTTTGGTTGGTGATGTTCGTCTCTTCTGCCAAATCAGATTCAATGGTAGCTACTGTATTGTTTCAGTTACATGGTAATTCTTCAAGAGAAAAGATTTGATTCAAGCAAATGAATCACTTGCCTACTCTGATTCCTTATTCCGGAGGTACTCTATACCCATATTCATTGTCTTAAAGTTTAAGGCCGATTTTAAAAGTGGTGCTGCTTCCCGACCCTTTGTTGATGTGTATGTTTCATGCAGCCAAAAAAAAAAAGGAGCTTCTCCAGGTATGGCCTGAATCAGCTGGGAGCTGCAATCAACAGCCTATTAATTAAACGACTTATTTAGGAAAAGTAATGGAAATCGAGCAAGCAACGTATTTCAGAGGCCCACTTTCTGAATGCGGAAGTCCAAACGAAAAGGAAAGAAAAACAGTTTGAAGTAAAATTATTACCACTATTATTATTTTATTAGTTTCCTTATTTTCATAATTTATATTTTATTTTCCAACAAGATCAAGATATTAAAGCATCCAAGCAATCACCAAGCGTTTTATTATTTATGTACACATGTAGTAACATCATTAATTATCTATAATATACAGAGGTAGCGGACCATCCGATTTATAGGTTTGCGTCGCTCCAACAACAGTGACACTAAACGATTGATCATCGCTTTCAACCTGAGAGTTCAATATCAAAAAAAAAAAAAAAAAACATGATTCTCTAAAGAGCTGTAAGTTAGGTACGTGTAACACCTTGGTTTGGAAAAAAAATTTTTACAATCTCAAAAATGATGAATAATTGCCCAGTAGTCCTAGGATTGTACACAACTAGTAGGTGCTGTTACTACTACATTGGCACTCGTTTGGGTTGCCGATACCCAGATAAGCTATAATAGCCTATGCCCTCTCATTTAAAAATCAAAATCATGGATCAGGAACTTCAGTAGTTAACCATCAATTGTCTAACTCTTTTTTTTCTTGCTTCTAATAATATTGCAGTGGAAACTCTCCTCTATCACTGTTATAGTCGAAAAGCATAACCTCACTTATTGTGACTCTTAATCATCAAGGAAATTGACTGTCCATATGACTTACAATACAAGATTGCCCCCGGGTATGACTAGGGGTTTAAAAAAGGCCATCGGACTTGAGTAATACTAATTGGGAATCAACGCAGCCAAACGAAAAATAAAAAGAATCATAAGCCGGGTTCTAGACTCCCTGTCTGGATTCTGATCACATTCTAATTATTTGATTTCATCTTAGGAAATGCTATTACATTGAAATTATTTTTCGGCTCTTCATACCAACTCCCTGGATTTTAACATTAACAGGGGGATTGGTCTGAGATACTTGTAAATCACGTAAAACAAATGTTTTCACCTGACTTCCATCGGTTCTAGTTTTTAGGCATCAAAATTCCTTATGCCCATAAATGTCTTTATTCTGTTATATATATTTTTTTTACAAAACAGTACGTAGTCCAAATCTGTCACCAAGCTGAACTAACTACTCATTAATCTGCACACTACCGTAGAGGCGGGCGTAAATATTTTTTTGAGAATACTTGGCTAATCACAACAAAAGCTATGCATCATGTTTGAAAGAAAAAATTTAACAAGAAATACAGAGGGAGACATTAAAGTTTTAGCTGTCTCGTTAAAAGAAAGAAGGGGTAATTTGTCGTTTAAGTTGCGATCCGTATTCCTGATTCTATTTTGTTGTAAACCTATGGTGTTATCTTTCTTTTGTTGGGTATCTACATCAGATAATGTGCTTTGTGAGACTTGAAGTTTTTTGTTTTCAAACGTAGTGGTATTAATAAAAACATGAGATCTTCAGTAACCTTAGCTTTGAAATTGTTTCTAATCCAAATTTGTAGAGAAAAAACAAAAAAAAAAAAAAACTGCCCAAGTCATCATTGGTTTCCAAATCACACCAGTATTGCCTTGGAGCTATGCCAGTATTTGATTTTTGACGGTTTACTATCAACTTATTATTACAAAAAGCAAACAAGCTTAACTGCTTTTCCTACAGTACTTCATAAATTAGGGATGGCAGCAAGGATATTCAAAGTTCCAACATTTTTACAATAATATGAACTGTGTAGAGCTTGCAATAATTTATTTCGACGTAAAGCGTCTACCAATCTGGAAAACAATAACCATGCAACACGATTTCCGATTCCCAGTTTCCTAGAGCTTCAGGAAATTTGGTGAGATTCTGTGTCTAGCTGAAAGAAAAAGTGCCTTAAAACTAAAAGCCGGAGCTATATGTACAATGAATTGAATTCTCAGATCGGGTACCAACTCTTCATCACCCTGCTCTGTGACAGCAGTTCCCTATCAAGATTAAAGCCTCAAAGCAGAAAAGTCATTTCCATCTTCTAAGCGAAGCTCCATACATTACTACTTGGGTTTCTTTTCTGCTGCCTGATGTTTTTTATTTTATTGTTATTATTGTTGTTACTTTAGTTATACGGTTGCAGTAGGACACTGAATTAATGATAGCCTGCTATTTATTCCACGCCATTTTTGTGCTCTAGAAACAGCGCACGTTCAATGCACACCCTGGTCGGGAGTCAGGCGACAAGCTGCTGGCATACGCCTAGGGCGGGAGTCTATACATCTGTAGCCTGACCTAACGCACTAAACCGTATCCTGGTACGGATCTTTTCCCCTGGTTGCGTCTTTCCCCCTACAAAGTATAAAATTCAAATCAGCCAGTGGTTAAATGCAGCTGCACAATCAACTAAAGGTGAGATGATGTCGTAGGTCGGCTACAATTAGCAACTCCCAGCCAAGTACTCTCGTATGATCTCTCTTTTTTTTTTAAAAAAAAAACTTTTCAATTTTTCACATTTAATGCAGCAGGTTGTTTTGCTTCTTTTGAGTGCCAGAGAGGAGAAGGAAACCTACTGATAAATTTGCTGAAGGGAGCAACTAGTTTTTACGTGCTCAGCAGGCCTACGCATGTACATAAATATCTGTATATATTTAATTTCTTGAGAGTTGAAAGTTACAGATCATAATGCACTTTTAAAGCAATAGAAACAAAAATAAAACAAGAGCAAAAAAAAAAAAAGGCTGAATACATAATCGTATCAATGTCTATGATGATCTTGACTAGCTACATTATAATTAATTTTCCATATCATGCACACGGGGGGCAGTGATATCTATAATGTACACCTATCTATTTCAACCACACAAGCGTACAAAATAAATTCACAGCCTATGATGTTTGAATTTTTCAATAACATGAAAAGTTTTACTGAAAATGCCAAAACTCCTGACCTCATGGGGAAAAAAAAATAAACATAGAAAAAACAACTCAATTGCAGATTCTCATATTAAAATTTTCGTCACAGATACAACCAGACTTTTAGAGTAACTTCTTAAGAAATATGTTATTAAAATTCAGAATATTCATATTATCTACCATATATACAACAGATCACAAAAGAAAGTAATATTCTGGTTGTAACTAGTAACTTAAATCTTACACAGTACTCAGAATTATGTTTCCATTTGATATTGTCGTACAAAAACAGGATACGGCTCAATTGAGGCCCTTTAAATCATGGTTTTTTTTTTTAAAAAAAAAAAAACGCAACAAGTTCGATATGAGATAATTATATTCTCGTTCTATCCCTTAAAGATATGCCAAGATTTAGAGTAATATAAATTTTATCAAAGTGATCAAAAAATAATAGTAGTAATAACATTTTTCAAAGATTATGGTTTTATCCCATATTTTCAACCTGAAAGTTGTGCCATATATAACTATTTTTTTTTTCAAATTAAATGCAACATGAATTGATACAGGTAGTAGTGTATAAAAGTTGACAGGAGGCGAGACGAGAGAAATGTTGACTAACTCTGATTTTGCTTTGGTACAATACCCGGTGCTTGGAATAGGGCGGAAGTAGGTGATTGTATAATCCATATTTAGCACAGTTATAAAAGTAAGCAAGAAACAAAAAACTGATTTCATAGCCAGTTAATGCAACAGAAATCCATCTAGTATTGTGATTCAAGTTGAGGCTTAGATAATCTGGTTATATTTATACTACATAGAATCCAATCACATTAATATTATCTTTTCATTTAGATGTTTATGTAATTATATATATATATATATATAGAGAGAGAGAGAGAAAAAGGACTTATCTGGGTCTGGAGCAAGTTGTAGCATGTCTGTACCCGTAGACACGGAAATTCAGGAAGGCCATAATTCTCCCACGAGATGTAAGACCTGCTCGTTGAGGAGGTCCGATAAGATGGGGTTCTGATCACAGTGGCTATTATATTTCATCTTTCCACTACTGACATAGCTTGAGTCTTTTTAAAAACACAATTTAAAAGCAAAGTGAAGCATAATGAAGCTATACAGAAGTTATTGATGGTTAGAATCGGTAAAAAAACGTAATAAATTAGACAAGTGTATATACTATCTCAATTAGCATTTGAAATCTGAAATACAAATACCAATAGAGAGAAATTAGTTAGATAGACAGATTATCAGTCTATTATCATTAAATGGAATAGTTACAAATAAAATTATAAAGCAGATGACACACAAAGAAGACATGAATTTCAAAAATACGCCTTTATGGGACTGGCAAGGTAGCGGTGCCAGCGCCCTATGTGTTGAGAAATTAGTTGAATGCTCCAACATCTATAAGCTATGTACCAAATAAAAATAACAGGTGAATATTAAAAAATTATCCAATTCTAAAAATACTTATCTAAATATTAATAGCTAAGAAGTTCTTTTAACAGGACTTTAAATGATTGACATTTAATAGAGCAAAACTCAATTCAGATATGAGATTACAAGTTTGTATTTTAAACTGGTTCTATATTTGTGAGTCAAAGCTTATTTATTTTTTAGAGGTCTATGTGATAAATAACGTTACTGAATAAGTTTGGACAAAGATGCCGTAGCAAATTGCAGTAAACTTGCTCTAAACATAAGTATTTGTCTAAAGTTAAACACAAATTAGCGTTTTGTGAATACCTGTATTGTGATTTTATCTGAAATAAAAGGGATTCAAGATATCATAATTACGATTACAATACTTCCCTTGATAGCAAGGAGAGGATTGAACCAATAATAAAGTTTCTTGATTCGCTACTTCACCTACACAATTGATAGTTAGCTTACCAAAGCCTGGCGAGATTTTATCAACTTGCCCTTCCACTGAGGCAACAGACTGCAGTGGTGATCTTAAAGAATTTCTCTTGATATACGAGCTGAATCCGAAGAAAATTTGGTTCTATCGAATGTCTAAATCTCAAATACCTGTTGTGACGAAGCAACTTTATCAGCCTTGTGGAGGAAAGTATTCAAGAATTAAGCATCTTTTGCTATATTATTGTTATCTCATTTTATTTCCATTCTATTCATTGTATAACTTTTAAATATTAGGATAATAAAAATCTTTATTATCATTAATGATGATTATGAGTTAATGAATTTTACATTTCTGAATGGTAGCCCAATAGAAATTTTTTGAAAGTTGATCAGCCTAACTTTAGTATTAAAATAATGTTGTTACTTATGTGATCTCAAACAGTTAACATGGACATTAAAAGTGCTTGTTACAACTGGCATGTATTATTATAAATGTTTATTAATATGTGATAGTTGGTTGTTTGAATCAACTAGTTTGATTTATTTTTATATCGTTTGTAGATATGCATATATAACTTCTTTTATACCACTTAAAGCTACTGTTTTTTGTTTTCATTTCTTCTTCTTCTTCTTCTTCTTCTTCTTCTTCTTCTTCTTCTTCTTCTTCTTCTTCTTCTTCTTCTTCTTCTTCTTATTGAACAGTAGACTTTGATTTGGCAAGCTTCTAAAATACGCAACGTAGAGTATTTTCTTTTGCATATCATATTGTGATATAATGATACTCAAATTCTCTCAATTGAGAAGGATAAACGTGTGCGTCTTTAGCTGAGTGAATATTGAGCTATTTGCAATACCAATAGAAAACAAAAATAGATAAAAATAATAATAAAAATAAAAATAGAACTTGGTAAAGATTTATTAATGCCTGGTAATACAATACTTATTGCACAAAATCAGTCTAAAACTTGAGGGGACGAGAATATAACAACTGACCATTTAATGCCAATTGAATAAGACTTTTTATACGCTTCATCAGGTTTAAATCTTAAACTTTAAAGTGTTTTTGGTTTACCCGGCTTGGTCGGTTCAAAACTCAAACATTGAAAATTGGATTTGTCCCGGCCCGTACTGTTCTATGTGAACTCAAAAATACACGCACACACGGCTCAAGAATCTCAAAATATTGTCAAAGATGACGTATTTCTATTTTAGTTTTGTTTTTTTTAAATTTTTTTTTTTTTCAGCTGCCTTTGTTTTTATCATCATTTCTAATCCTAGTTCACAGTTCTCTTCACCGGTACGCGTCTAAATCACCATCGTTTATTTTTATTTTTATATTTTATATATATTTTTTTTTCTTCTGCAATTTCCAACCTATCATTGTGTACTCCCGCGTGTATTGCCGTTGGTCTCAACTCATTATCGAAGCCCCTTTTACCAAATAAAAAAAATAAAACAAAAGTAAAAAAAAAAAAAAATTTAAAAATAAAAGCCAGTGCATCCACAACTTTCGTCATAAAATTTTCACCACCGCCGGCTTTTCTTTTTGGCCCACCTCCTACGTCATACAATTTTGTTTCAAAGAACCACTTCCCCTTGATACATACGCGTATAATATACACAACCGAGCTAGTATAAAACTATAAAACGCCGATATGAGCTCGTTAAATCAACTTAATCAACGGCAACCCTCTAATTCGGCCCAGTCTATTGCATCTTCTCTATCAGCCACGGCGACATCTACCTCTAATGTCTCCGCGTCGAACGCGTTCAATAACCAGCGCCCGTCGCTCGATTTAGAGCCAAACCCCTTTGAAATGTCCTTCAAGGAACGCGAGACTAACGACAACGTGAACCCAGCCTCGAATACACATATTCAAAATCATCAGCATACTCATGTGCAACAACAACAGGCCAACCTTCCTCAATATATTGCAACCCCTGGCGGTGGCAGACGCCAAATATTGCCACCAGTCGCGTCCATCTCGTCTCCCCAGTCACTCCTGGCTGTCGGATCCAATACCCCAAACCCCTCGTGGGTGAACTCATTAAGATCAGGCCCGTTGTCTCCTGCTATGTTGCAAGGACCGCAACCAGTGCACACTACCACTCACCTCTTGCACCCCTCCTCTGACACAGTGGGTGCTACAAATGGCTCCTCGGCGGCAGCAATCACTACTGCGCCTGCTCCCAACAGCATCACCATCACAGGTAGCGCCGTCTCGGACCATGCCAGACCAGGTCCTCTGTCACCCTTCATTCCCTCGATTTCTCGTGGAATCCTAACTCCTGATTCGACGTCGCTGTTTAATACCCCCGGTCCTGCCACCGCCGCAATTTTGAATCTTAATAGCGAACAGCTGCGGTTGATTGGCTCGACGGGGCTAACACCATTAGGCCTTACTGCGACTGCTAGTACCGCCCCAACCCTAAATGTCCCCACCACTACAACTGCCGGCCCCGTCGTCGCGACCCCCGCGGTTACGACCAGAAAGGAAGCCAAGATTCAACAGCAGCCACAGCAGTCTCAGCAACAACAGTCACAACAACCACAACAGCCACAGCCACAACCACAACCACAACCACAACAACAGACAAACCAGCGGGGTGCTTTTGGCCCAACCGACCCTACTGATGCGGCAAACTCGTTGTACCTGCTCAGTAGAAGCAACAATGGCAAGGAGGCTTCCTTGGGTGACAAGAGGCAGAGAGAGACTGCTCCTGCGGCCAAACCAGCGAAACAGACTAAGACTAAAAGCTCAAATGCTACAAGTGGTAAGAAGGGTAAAAAGGCCGCTACGAGTGCTGCTACTGTTACCAATGGCACTACTATAAAAAAGGAACAGGTAGAACCCGCTCCTATGAAGGCCGATGAAGAGACTATCTCGAATGGCTCGGCGCCAGGCAGTCGTAAGAAACTTACGGACGAGGAAAAGCGCAAATCGTTCTTAGAGCGTAACCGTGTCGCGGCACTCAAGTGTCGGCAGCGCAAGAAGCAGTGGCTGGAGAATCTACAGGCACGGGTCGAGTACTACTCAGTCGAAAACGAGTCGTTAACAGCACAGGTAGCTAGTCTGCGCGAACAGTTGCAAGGTGTCAAAAATATATTGCTACAACATAAGGATTGCCCGAGCCTAGGCTTGTCCCAAGAGGCGTTTGCAGCAATTCTAAGCAACGATGTAGTTATTACGGTGCCTTCTCAACCACAGCAACAACAACAACAACAACAACAACAACAGCAGCAGCAGCAGCAGCAACAGGTTCTTCCTCTGCAGAAGCCATCTATGCCACAGCAACAGCAACAACAACAACAACAGCAGCAACAACAACAGCAGCAACAGCAGCAACAACAACAACAACAGCAACAGCAGCAGCTGGTTGAGGTCCCGGCATTAGTTGGTGTTCAGTCACAACAGAGGGATTTCAAATTTGTTTTATAAAACGTTAACGAGATCTGTACAAGCATGTAATATTATCAAAATTAATTTGTCTATTGAGTGTGTTAAATCCAAACTTATCAGGGGGATTGTCACAATTATATGAGATGCGTGAGCATGAAACGAGCCATATTTAGCCTAACCTATTTGTTCTTGATTGAAATTTGTATTTAAATCAATTGCCGTTTGACTTGTCTTAGCCATAATACATCATGATGGTATACTGTTAAGATTAAGGGCAGCTGACCATAAATCTGTTAGTTTCTTTGAGTGACCGTTACGCTGTTAGATTTACTTTAAGACCGCTAGCTTGTTAAGCGAAGAATAGCCTACTTGATCCTCTTGCCTTAGAGATAGAGATGCCAGCATTTTGTATAACATTCTTTTTGTCGATTGGAGATTGACCTATGGGTTGAAGTTAATTTCTAGTATCTTTTTGAGGGTCAAGTGCAATCACCCCCGTTTATCCTCAATGTCAAAAGAAGAAAGCAAAACATCAGTTTCAGACAAAGTAAGAAATAATCTAGAACTGACAAACTGCTTCCAAGACTGCGTCAGTGAGCCTAGTTTATTACTGTGCAAGTTTTCGTTCTTCTCCTCCACACCCCTATTTGCACATTTATGGGCTTTTTATTATTATTATTTTTTTTTGCCAGTGCTTTGGTGCATGCCCGAAAACTCAAAATTTCAAAAAGAAAGGGTTCTTTTTTGAATTCTTAAAAAAGACCT
Source organism: Geotrichum candidum (assembly GCA_013365045.1). NCBI lineage: Eukaryota > Fungi > Ascomycota > Dipodascomycetes > Dipodascales > Dipodascaceae > Geotrichum > Geotrichum candidum. The sequence continues at coordinate 146,059 of QQZM01000002.1, read as the reverse complement.
GTGCTTTCTTATTAAGAACAAACATCAGCAAACGTGGATCGGGCTCACCCTTTGTGTTCGGTGATTAGTAACAGTCACAAATCTCTTCTATTATTTACACATCGGCATTGAACTGGCTCTGGTTACCAAAATAAACTGACACGAGTTAACCTTTCACGAGCCAGGCACCCATCAACTAACTCTTTAATTTCCGACTTCATAGATTCTACACTACATATAGCTCTACTTCCGATTATGAATGATAGTATAGAACCGGAAAGCTATCCCAAGATCAAGTTGCCCAGCTTTGAGTCTGTTGAGCACCACCCGGTCTTGCCGGAACAGCCAGAGCGACAAGAGAGTCAAGATGACTCGCTCTTAGTGGCAACACCAATTGATACAGCCAAGGAAAACATCAACGACAGCAATAATCCTGCACAGATCATTCCGCAGTCTCCCTCGTCATCTTCATCGTCATCTTCATCGTCATCTTCGTCGTCATCTTTGTCGTCATCTTCACCCTTACTATCTATAGATAATGCGATAAACAACGATACCGCAGCTACCACCGATACAGTGGCTACCGACGATTCCGCGACTATAGACGATTCCGGGACTATAGACGATTCTGTGGCTACCGACGATTCTGTAGCTATAGACGATTCCGTGGCTACCGATGATTCTGTGGCTACCGTCGATTCCGCGACTGCCAACGATCTTGTAGCTACCAACGGTCCTGTGGTGACCAACGAAAGCTCGCAATCGTTACGGCCTTCAACTGAATTTGCGGCCAACACGCTTACGGACGCACAGACGCAGGTCACGACGGCGTCGTCGTCCCTAGGGTGCCTACCCCCCACAAAGAGCCGACTGCAACTGCTGACGGCTCCGACCACCTCCAGCAGTCTGCATTCAAACGCCATAAGACTAGCGGCTTCCATCCCAAAAAAGTACAAGCAGCCTGCGGGGCTTAGTGCCATCAAATCTAAGCCGGCCGTGCCTGTAATCAGTGGAAATGCATCAGAAATGGTCTCAATCTCATCTTCCATGCGTGGGATCAAGGAGTCTATGCTCCGTACCCCACGGCTCGTCCAGCCATCGTACAAAAACTCTTCCCTTCAGGTTTTCCAGCAATCACAACAACAGGAACCAAGTACATTGTTATCCCAGCAGCTACAACAGCATCATCAACAGACCCAGCCGCAATTTAAGGAAGAGGAATTTGCCGAGGTTCTAATTGAAAACCAGCGCGGCTGGTTCCTCTTTGGATTCCCCTTCTTTTCCGCCAACACTCTTTTCCCGCTCGACCCGTCGCCATGGACATGCGGGCCCACGGGGGCCACGACCGCACCCGGTGACATTTCATCATTCCCCTTACCAGCACCGGGTTGGGAATGGGCGTGGAGCCGGTGGTACATTGACATGGGTTACGATGTAGACGATCAGGGTTGGAGCTATGCGTTCAACTTTGGTAGCAATAGTCGCTGGCATGGATCACATGTTTGGTTTCACTCATTTGTGCGGCGACGGCGCTGGATCCGACTACGGCGGCGCAAGTTACTGGTTGGTACTGATGGAGGTGGAACCCCGACATCGTTACCGGGTGATGCGGCTGAGGGCGCACCACGATACTACATGTCGCCAATGCACTACTTTCCCGTACCACAGACCCAGCTACAGCGCGAGGAAGAGGCAGCAAATGAAGCCAGGTCAATGGTTATGGAATTTTCGGGTCATAGGGGCTACTCTAAAGATATGGTAATTGAGCAGCTGTTCTGTGGGCTGCATAATGCTCGGTTGGACCGTGAGCGGACTACGCTTGTGATGCGATTTTTTGGGGTTCCCTCTTCAGCCGGGAGCAGTAATAGTGCCTTGAATATCTTGCCTATAAGCATAGAGGATGCAGAGGTGCTAGTAGAAGACTCTGAGTTTGTGAAGCATCTTCTCAACACATTTACATATCTTGATAGCAAAAATCAGCTTGTATCGCTGCTTTCCGCTGAGGCACAGCGGTTAACGTCGCAGCCACCACCAGCATCAGATGCTCGTGATACCAGCAGCGATGATGACGACAAGAGCTTTGCTGATTTACAGACCAATTCATCAGGGGCAGAGCTTATTAAGTCTCAATCTAATGCTACTACAGTGCCAACACCACCAATGCCGACAACCAACAGTCGCCGGGCTCGAGTGCTTGAAAAACTTGCCAATGCCTGTGCCGAGCTTGTCAAACAAGTGCAATACTACAACGAAGACTAGCATCTTCCACAATTTTTTTTTAAACTGTTCTCTCATTCCAGCATTGTGCCATCCGCACCCTCTATTTTTATTATTATACTGTTAAGTTATTATTATTGCACTAATGAAATGTATAAATCCATTCATTTTTTTTTTTAAATCATCATTCTTTAACTTATACTTTGCTTATTGTCAATTCTCCTAATAATTAATCTAAAAATATACATACAAACTATAAACAACTTGTTCAAGGAAACCAGAATTTTTATTTCAAATAAAAGAAAAAGAATATAAACTTGAAAACAAAAAAAAAAAATAAAAAAAATAAAAAAAAAACTACATACTAATAAATTATAAGCACATACAGAATAAAAAACAACTAGAAAAATAAATGAGGAAAACCTGTGAGGATTAAAAAGAAAAAGTATAGAGATGAATAAACCAACAACGAAAACATAAAACGAGTCAAAGTATTATCGTTTTTCACTACCGCTACTTGCGTTTATTAGCCCTGAAGGTAACAGAACGACCAGAGTTTTGACTGTTGCCACCAAAGTTCTTCTTTTTGCGTACGTTCTTAACGTTCGAATCAGTGTTGCCGTAGGGATTAAACGGCTCATTGTTGTTGCTGTTATTGTTATTCCTCTTGTTGTTCCTTCTATTGTTCTTTTTGTTTTTCTGGTTGTCAGCCGAGGCAAGAACTGAGGGTGCACTGCTATAGTCAAATGCCACAACGGGGATGCCGCCACTTTCTTCGGTCTTTGCTTTCTTGGTAGCAGCACCATCAGTGGTGGAGTCAGCGCTATCAAGAGCACGTTTCTTATCCACTTCGGCAGCAAGGCTGTTGGCGCCACGCTGCTTCTTTGCCCGGCGGCGTGCTGAAGCAGACATCTTTGCCTTAGGCGCTTGGTTATCACCAAAGACGGAAGTGAGGGTGGCAGCCTCAGGGCGGCTGGCAACCTTGTCGTCGGACTCATTCTCATCTTCTTCGTCATCTTCTTCTTCCTCGTCAACAGGATCAGCAAGCTTATTAGTAACGCTTGATTGACCCATATACACAAGGTTCTTGTCATTCTCGGGTGCAGGCTGTGCTGCAACCGCCACAGGAGCAGGAGCCTTAGTCATGGCGGCACTCTCAGCCGTGACGCCCAAAAATTCAGCCAGCACACTTTCATCTTCAAGTAATGAAATACCGCCAATGTGTTCAACGCGCTCGATAAACAGAACACCAGTATTCTTAACTGTCTTTCCCAAAAAGCGAGATTTATCTTGCTGCAAATCAGTAACATTTCTGGTAAAAGATTGGGATTGTCTAGTTTTGGCCTTTTGAAACTCAGACAAGTACGCATCAAAGTTTGCTTCCAGTTCTTCTGTATCGAGCAAGTTCAAGTTATGAGCAGGACTGGCCTCAACCTCGTCCTCATCAGCATCAACAAATGCGTCAACCTTAACCTTAGCGGCTTTGATAACTTCAACAATATCCTTGGCATGTATTCTGATTCTAGGACCAGATGAACTCGCTAGTTCCAAAATACCCGGCACGTCCAGGGGCATAGTAGTACTCAGTGCCGTCATCAAATGGTTGGGCATAATGTATCGGACGGACTCGTCCTCCTTTCTAGCAACTTGGTCTCTCCAGTCAAAAAGGGCTTTTAGGACAATTTGTTGTTTTGGCGTCAGACTGTATTTGTATGCAATCGCCTTCCAGCCGCCACCTGACAAAAATGGGTTGTTCTGGGATTTTTTAAGGCTCAAGTCATAACCAGGGATCTCGTATCTCTGGCACGCAGTTATCCGAGATTCCTGAATAACATATTCCAACTTTTCCGATTTTTTGGCATCACTACTGCGCTCAATCAGCTCGTTCTTAATTTGATCGTAAATGTTGAGCAGAAAATGCGTATCTGACTGAGCGTAGCTCATCATCTCCTTGGGGATGGGTCTGATTCTCCAGTCCGCTAGCTGGTACTTTTTGGACGTCTGGAAATTGGAATAAGTCTCTAATAAATAAGATAAGCCGTGACGCTTGAGGCCCAGCGATCGGGCAGCATGATAAGTATCAAAAAGGGAAACTATGTACAGGCCAAAGTCACGCTGAAGCCAGATGATATCCATGGCAGCACCATGTAAAACCTTAACAATGTTGGGATTGGCAAATACAGTGTTTAAAACCTGTAACTCATCTCTCAGCGCAAGAGTGTCAACAATGTAGTCGTTCTCGCGATCAGAAATCTGCATTAGACACACAAAGCCGTAAAACGATCTGAAATCATGGTGCTCTAAATCGATAGCAATTTCCTTGGCCAATTTGAGGGCCTTGACCATTTCGTCAAGCTTATCCTGAGTGTCAACATAAATCGGCTCAGTGGACGACCAAGGTTTTGAGGGGATAGGCTCGACCTGCTTCCAAATGGACTTGGGATACTTTTGCTCCATAATCTCGCGCTCGTAAGGTTGAGGGTAGTAAGGCAGAACCGGGCCTTCTTCATCGTCTTCTTTGGCATTAGGGTGAATGATGGTAAGAACGTCTTCTAGTGGTTGTAATGCAAAGGGTTTGGATGTGAGTAGTGGTTTGAATGGCTTATTGGGCGAGTTATCGATAGGACGATCAAACTTGAGCTGAGGCTTTGCAAGGCTTTGATAATGCTTAACAACACTCTTTCCAGCATCGTCCTCATTATCGTTTCCATTGTTGTGTCTGTCCTGGAGTTTGATCGGCTTGTTGTCGTCCTGTTCGGCGGCTGGTGCTTGTAACTGGTTGCCTTGTTTTTTATATTGATCCAAAGCAATTTCAATTTTTTCCACCATAGTGTCAAGTGCATGGCTAATGTCGTTCCAATGATCTGTCACATTGTCGGTGAGTTCATTCACATCGCCAGGAACAACGGCCTGCATGATATCAGTTGCGATGCTGAGCAGCTCGGCAGAGTTGGCGTTGACGCTCTTGTCGAGAGTCTTGTCAAGCTTACGATAAAATCCAACGTCATTTGCAGCCAGGCCACTGGCAGCGCGGATAGTGCCAACCAAGTTAGTAAAAACCGATTGGTATTTTGCTTCCATTGTGCAGGTGAGGTTTTGAATAAGAGGCAAATGATTGAGGAGGAGGGTAGAAGAAGAACGTCGATGAACGAAAAAAATTTTATGAAAAAGGAAAGGAAGCGTAAGAGTTTGCAACAGTTGGGAGAAGTACAGTCATGTGATATATTATTTGCAACTTGAAATATAGATATTAGTTATTAAGACATATTAAATTAAATTTAATTGTTTTATTACTAAACGTGGGCCGTTTAGAGATTTCGGGCTTTAACGGACTAGGACCTAAAAATGTGCATGTACCAACTAATACAGTGGGCATCAGAGCTAATAGCCTTACAAAACATGACAGTTACCCTACTCTCAAATGTTTAACTCAAAAACCTATCAGATGTTGGCAAAACCTGAATGTGGTTGTTTTAATTATTCTACTGATTAATTATTAATCCTGAACTTGTTCTGGTTGTTCTGATCTCTCTGTTTTCTTCAATTCTTTGGTTTTAAACGAGGCTTGTTGACAAAATAGAGGAATCGGCAACCGGTTTGTAAAAGTCTGGTAAACTTTTAGAATCAGGTTTCAGATCAGCAGCTCTCTGGCAACATAAGACGTGATAAATAAAAAGATCAAAACATCCTTCGACATTAATGAGATTTCATGGAGATTCTTTTTTTTTTTCTGGTTTTTTTTTTTTTTTTTTTTATTTATTTATTTATTTATTAATAATAATAATAAATTAAAAATAAAAAAAAAAAAAAAAAAAAAAATGAAAAAAAAAAAAAAAAAAACTTATTTATTATTTTTTTTTTATTATATGTATATATATATTTTTTTTATTTTTTGAAAACCAATTCTTTTCCTTTTCTTCATCCATCGCATTCGTCTGGCTTGCCGCTATTTAATATCGCACCTTCAGCGACCGAATTCTTACTTGCAACAGCTTACTTTCTGCTATCTCAAAGTTTGCAGTAGCGCATCTAGATATATCTTAGTTACAAACACGGGTGCATTCTCGTTTTAAGTACTGTAAGTTTCGCGTATTTTTTTTTCTCTTGTCTTCCCTATATATTGTTTTTATAGACAAAAGTTGACACCACAAAGCCATTCCCATCTGTCCATCGCGAACCGCTACCTTCACTGTTTTCAAAGGTTACAGTTTTCACATATTGTTATCCTTCATTGTTAGTTTTTATTGCATCCAGATATCTTCTCTTTGATCTCAAATCTGCCCTATTTTTTGTGCTGCTCGTTTCCAGCAAAACGATTAAACTGTCAATCAAAAACGAGACAAAAAACAAAAAACAAACGCCGGCACCAAAAGAATTTCCGTTTATTCTTTCTGAAATCCACTCTTGGAATCTTGTCATCTCTTTTTCTCACACACACATTACAAACTTGCCGCGTTTCCCGCTCTTTTAGAATATATGAAAGAACAGAACCAACTGCCAGCTGGTTCAATGATTGCGGGACTCACCCCCCAGCAGATGCAGCATCTCCAGGCCCAGGCTGCCCAGACTCAGTTCCCAAATCAAATGATAGCAACTGGTGGGAATCCCCACCAGATTGTCGCGCCTGGAGGAAACATGATGTCACAGTTCCCCCCTCAGTACCAGCAACAAATACAACTGCAAAGGCAGTATCATGCTCAAGCTCAAGCTCAGACTAGAGCTCAGCTTCAGCAGCAGCAAATGCAACAGCTTCAGAGACAGCAGCAGTTTGTATTCCAGCAGCAACAACAACAGCAACAACAACTCAGACAGGCTGCTCAACTCCAGCAATCGCGAAGAAATTCGCAAATTAGTCCACACCCTACCGCTCAGCAAATTCATCAACAAGCTCAGCAACAACACCAGCTACAACAGCCTCAGATGATTTCACACTCAAAAGAAGTCGGTCCGCCCGGCCAGGCTAAATCTCAGCCTGGTAAACCTCATCCAAATGCTTCTCATCAATCTTCTCCACAGAACTTGCCAGCAAACACTCCTCAGTTTAGCCCGCACTCTATACCACACTCTGTCTTTCGCAACCAGAAGGAGTCTGTGCCCACGCAACCTAGTCCAAATCCTCAGCAACGGTACCAGAAGCTGCAGCAACAAAAACAGCCACAGGAACAGCAGCCACAGAAGCAGCAGCAGGAACATCAACATCAAGCCAATATTTCTTCGCAGATTCCTCAACCAGCGATCAATGTGAAATCATCCCCATCTCAAAATAAGCAAAATCAACCAGCTCGACAGCCTCAATTGTCATCTCAGCAGTTTCAACAACAGCAGCAGCAAAAACATGTCAAAGGTCCAGCTCACCAGATGGCTCACAACCAACAGAATTTCCAGTCTGTAAATACTATGAACCCCAAGGCTAGCCAAGCTTTTCAACAAGTTGTGCCCCCTAATGGAGTTCTCCCGACACAGGGTGCCACTAATCTAAACAATTCCCACCCCCAGCAACATACCGTGCCCAGAAATCAGATGGTTCCTACTAATTCCTTTAACTCTATACCTGCAATTATTAAACAAACAATGGCAATTACACGTCTCAATCAATTCAGTGAGGCTCTCAGCAAAGCCACTGATAAGAAAAATACGATCGAGTATTGGCGTGATGTGCTGAACGAATTTTTTGCTGAAAATGCAGTATTAAAATATGTTATTGAGACTGAAGCCGAAGAAAAGTCCTATAATTTACCATTTGCGATTATCCCGCGCTTATATCATACGCTCACCACATCTGGGGTTGAAAAAATTCAGCTCAATTTTGAATGTGCCAGACCCAGCTCCATGCCTAATGGGCTCTATATTGAGTGCCCAAGGATTTCTATCTCGTACTGGTTTGGAAATGATACAATAGTCACAACTAAAGGCCATTTACGTGTTGTCATGAATCCAAAATTAAAGTTCGAATTCATGGAGCAGACTTCTAGAGATTTCAATGAGTTTATTGCTAGAACCACATGCATATCCAGTATTTCTACCAAAACTGGCGTACCCAAGTCAAAGGTTGGAATGTTTGGGTTCACAGAAGAGGTAATTAGGTTTTTACAGCTATCGGAAACTGCAGTCCAAATGCGAGAGCTATTTTTTCAAGCTTCTCTTTCAAATGCCGAAAGCCCGCTGTCACTTTTTGAAAAACTTGCTTCTCAGTCTTTGCCGCAAAATCAAGATTTTCAGTTAAATCAGCAGTCACAATACCTTCAAAGTGATAATAGTTTAAAGCAGCAGCAGCAGAAATATCAACAGGAACAACGACAACAGCCCCAACAGCATGATATCAACAGACCATCAAGTGTTAAAAGTGAAGACAGTTCCAAACCTATCAATATTAAAAATGAAAATACACATTACGCCCAGCAACAGATGGCTAACGAACAAGTGTTTAATTCTGTCAATGTTGGCCATAAAAGCCCCAATTTGGCCTTTTCCAATTCGAAACTCTCAGAATCTCCTAATAATTTAAATATGATGAAGAATCCCTCACTTGCCAGACCATCAGCTTACCAAAAAAGCCCAAAATCCGGTAATATGGCTAGCCCCAAGCTGGGCCACAAACGCAAAAGACAAAATCTCAGGGAAGATACCAGCTCATCAAAAGTGAAATCAAGCCCAAAGATATCCAAAAAATGATGTTGTTAATGATAACGAGCTAATGTCATATATTACTTTTTTTTTTCCTGATAATTTTCCCCCCCCATAAAACTGTATGTGAGTTTTAGTATTTATTTAAAAAAAAGTTTTTGGTACAACTTCTTTACTACATATATATAGCACTTTTATATGGTCGCTAGCTAGCATCATTGTGTCAACAGGAATCACTGATATCACAAAGAGAAAATGCATGTGAATATAGTGGCTCATTAAGCATGCTCAGTCTAGTATCGATCAATATAGATAAATTAAATAAAACAATAAAACTTAAATCATAAAGAGGACTATGTTAGCTTTAACTGGTTCAACTGCCAGGGCTACTACTGGCGTTACCAGATTTCAAATCTACCCATTCCTTCTCAAAGCTAAGTGAGAACCCCAGGCGGTTGCTTTGCCATGCCAGCAGGCTTGGATGCCGTGGCACCAGCCGCGATTTGGTCACCCTGTATCTTCCATCCTCACCCATTACGGGCGTGTTGCTTCCAGCATCGGTGTCATTGCCTGTGTCATCAACAATTGCCTTGCGACTGCGCGAAGCCCGCTTCTTGAGTAACTTGTCAAGTGTTTCTTGTTTTTCTTCCTCGAGCCTTCGTACCGACATGTTTTTGCGGCGCCGCGCAAGTTCCTCGCGACGTAGTTGCTGTTCTTCCTCAGTAAGCTGTGCCTTTTTTTTCGTTGCGGGCAGCTCGAGGAGCGGACCGTCGTCAATGTCAAATTTGCGCGCCCGCTGGCGTGCGGTCATTTTGGTAAAGTCAGGAGTTTCTTCATCGTCCTCTTCGCTTTCAGCATCCTCGTTGTCATTGTCATTGGTGCCCTCTTCATCCTCCTCCTCTTGGAATGCGTCCTCCTCAACTATCTCGTCTTCATCGTCCTCGTCCGGTTCTGTGTAGCGGGGCTGCCGGGTGGTGCGCTTTTTGGACGCTGGCTTGGCCGCTGCTGCTGAGTTTTTTGCAGGATTTGCCACGACAAATTTTATAGATTTCTTGGGTGGAGCTGCTGTACTCTCATCTTCATCCTCTTCGTAGTCGTTCTCATCACCATCATAATCTTCTTCGTCTTCAACTTCGTCTCCGTCCTCTTCGTCATCGAATGCAGAGGCGGATGCCGTGCGGCGGTCGTCGGGAAAGTTGTCGGTGCCCTCGTCGGACTCGTATCCTGAAGGTGTATCTACCACTGCCATTGTTATGAAGATTTTGGAGTGTCTTGTAGGGGAAAAAAAAAACAAAAGACGGTGATTGCTGAGGTCGCAGGTTGGTGATCAACAGAAAAATAATGAAATAGACGCGAAAAAAAGAGAGTTCTTGGACCACGTAGGGTTGGGTTTTTACTACCCCAATACAAACACAAAACATCAATTGATATCACAATTATGATAATAATAGTAATAAATCTGTTTATTGTCCAAATACATAAATGTTACAAAATGGTCTATAATAAAATTAAATAAAATAAGAATATATATAAAGATATTTAATTCTGGAACACTTTCTTCTGCGAGGGTGACCAAGTAATTGTTCCAACAGGTATCTGGGGATTCGAATATTTCATGGGAATTCGGCTGCTTTCTGAGTTTTCCTGCTCCTGGGCTTTTTCAGGTGTAATATTCTATCTCAGAAGACATCCTCAATAACCACCTTCATCTAACGGGTCTGTTAGAAAAGTATTCCTAGATGGTCGCCTTTGGTCGTCAATTGTTACTGCTTAACTTTTTAACTGGGCTCCTTGGATCACCATTCCTAAGTGTTATTAAAGCAAAGTGCTTGTCAACCCCACGTAATCCATAACTGGTCTCGTGCGTGAGAAATAGAACTATTTCTTGTCAGTGATACTACTGGAGATATCCTTTAGTTTACCTATTACCTTTGACAACTTTTTTTGCCTATAAAATCAGGTTATGAGTGTGCTTTGCAAGCGAAACACTACTATTAAAGTTGACCTCATATCCTCAGGCTGTTTAAGAGTGACTTTATCAAAATCCCCTTCTATGAAATGATATATTTTCATTTCCTCTTACCTGTCCTTCCTTCATCTGGACAATGCGGATGGATGTGCAAGGAATCCAGTTTATCCCCTTAACCAATCTCAATGTTTGAATCTTTTGCCCATTTGCAGCATACCTACACTATCCCCGAGATCTTGACAGCATTATTATTATCGTCTCTACTTCTGGTGTAGATTTTGATGCCGTCAATAAACCCTGCTATCTTGGTCTTAGTGTTTCTGACCTGTCCTGTAAAAGTCACTGGAACAAATCAGAGACAGTAACAATGAGATTAGAGAGCACTACGGTATGCTCGTTTCAAGCTTCCTTGAGTCGGAAAGCTTTCCATCCACTACTCGGCATGCTTTACGAGCACTAATAAATCTGAACATTCAGCTTCTAGCTGATAATTTGGAATAATAATAATAATAGAAAAAAATATATATAAGGACTATTTACAAACAATATAACAAAAGACAAAAACATATATACACATAAGAAAAAGTAAATGGGAATGCTAAAACATCTAAAATATCATTTTTGACACAGATCTATCAGGCTTAAACTCGTCATCGTCACCGTTCTTTCTATTATACCGCTTTCTATTCTTCTGGGTATTGTTGGCTCGGTAGTCGAATTTGTTGCCTTTCTTAGGTTTGTTTAGATGATCAGGCGATAAGAGGGGCAGACCGCGGGCTTCCCGGACTATATTCTGTTCTCTAAGACGAGCCTCAGATTCCTTAATCTTGACCTGTTTTTCCTCCCATGCCTTCTTCTTAAGACTAGTAATAATACGGTCGCCGCGGCGCTCCCAGCGCTGGTTGATCTTTTCGAGCTCCTCGGGTGTGGGTTCCCAGGAACTTTTTAAAATGCGCCGGATAGATTCTGTTGGTACTTTAAACATTCGGGCAAAGTCACCAGAGTGCAGTTCGGGGGAGTACTGCTTAAGAGCACGGATTCCTTCGATAGCCTCGCGCGACAGCCCCTTCCGTGGCCGCCATTTCTGGCCGTCAAGCTTTTCTTTTAAAGCAAAGTTCTGTCTTTGCCAGTCGGCCAAATTCTTGTCCTTGCGCCAGCCCTTAGGAACTATCGACTTGCCCTTTTCCGGGTCATATTCCACCAACATCTCTTCTATCTTTTCTTGGAGCTCAGGTCGCTTCTTCAATATATTTACGGCTTTTTCGTCTAGTCGGGATTTGAACTCTTTCCGTTTTTCCTCAAGCTTTTGCCGTTCTAGCAGCTCTTCTCTATCAGGCTCTTTCATTTTGGGTTCGGATGATGCTAAGGTTGTAGATTCCGCTTCCACGCCCTCAATTACGGGCAAGTCCCACTGATTTGTCTTTTTCTTGGGTTTATTATTGTTGCCGCTACTAGATGAGCTGTGTGAGTTACTGAAATAAGTCCGCCGCAGACCAGCTAGTGACGCTCCGTTACTCAGTGCTGGTATTGATGTTGCTGCTAGTGTCATTGCAGGCCCTTTTTGTGTTGACTGAGTCAGGCCAAGACACAGATCGCGGGATGTATGAATGCTGCGCTTGGCTATCTGTATTGCCGATCGACCAAACATTGTAAAGAGATAAATCTTTTTCCACTGCCCACCTTTTCTAGTAAGACTATAAACAAGCGTTTTTGATGGAGGGTGAGATGGTAGACTTAGATCCGAAATGGTCGGTAATTTTTTTTTTGATGTCATGAATTTCCAGCAAAAAATTCTGAGAAAGAAAAATTACTCCCAACCGTATCATGTGACAAGGTCATGTGATCTAACACTGCTCAAGGGCGCTACTAGTCACACATACCTTAACCGCAGACAGCTCAGCCTCACTGTTTATCGATGGGAGTTCTTTTTTTGTTTTTATATATATTCTGTGAGTTACTTGGGTTTGCTTTCTTTTTCCCTCTTCACCATCTCCATCTCTATTTTGGTGATTGTGTGAGACCACCAACGTTTATAACCGATTGATTAACTGAAATGAATTTCCTTCGTTCTCTCATACCAGGTTCTGATACCAATGAACTTGCGAGTATTCCCAGTGGCCAATTGTTTCTGGTTCGGGGACCCAACAGCCCCAAAAGCAATAGCGAATGCTTGGTGCTCAACGGTGCATTGAGCATCCGCAAAACTACAACAGAGTTCAACTATCAATTGGTTGTTGAGAAGATTTACGAGGAGGGTGAGGAAGACACCTCCGCTGATGACGATGACGATTCGGATGAGGGCGAGTGGAGTTTCCTGATCGACCCGTCCCTTAGAATCTCTTACACGACAACCTCCGATTTAGATGCCGCAGGTACAAAAAACCCCCAGATTGTAATTGTTTGGAAGAATCTTACTGGTGAGCCTGGCGAACAGTTTCGGTTTATTTGCGATCCTAGTACAAAGCCATCAGAGCTTGACAAGTTTGATCTAGTGGCTAGACAGTCACAGTATGAGCGCAAGTATAAGAAGCCCGCCAAGAAAGCCAGTGGCGTTGATTTGGAGGAGTTTGAATATCCTTTTGAAAAACCTATTGCGTTAGTTGATAGTGATACCGACAATGAGGGCGATATTATCAACACAATTAAGGATAAGAAGACTGTTGCCACCAAGCCCAAACCAAAGACTGTTGCAGCCGGTGCTAAATCAGAAACGCCCACTAAAAAAGACGCACCCGTTACTGAAGAAATTCCTGATCACACTGGTAAGGAACTTCATAGAGCTAAAATTTCACTACATATGTTCGATGGAGTCAAGAGTGTGTTTGTCGAGCAACTCAGCAAAGCCGAGGTCACTATCTACGACCTAGGTAATTTCGATTATTGGCTTGAGGTCACAAATGACAACAAGAAATACCTTGGCGTCCCAATAACGGGAAATATCAACCCCTACTTCAATTATGAACATATGTCATTTGTATTCAATTTTATCACTGAGACAACAGCGGTTTCCTGGTTGCTTAAATTTGATAACTTTGACTCATTGGACTCATTTCAGACTGTGCTGATTGAATCTCTATGGGAACACAACAACAAGCAGAAATGGGTCAAGATCAAGGAGGATGAAAGAGAGTATCTTGTCGATTCTTTCCAGGATTTCAAGATTGACGATGAAGATATTGATCTCCCTGACGAGGACGAAGAAGATGAAGAATACTCCAAGGGCCTCAAGCAGAGTAATGCCGGCGAAGATTTTGATGAAGGTTATGACGAGCTTAAAAAGTTTGAAGGCAAAGGAAAAAACAGTCAACTTGCTGTTGGTCATTCCAACAACCGCACCTATGTGGTCCGTGATAATAAACTTGGCGTTTTCAAGCAAACTGACGATAACGAGCTCGAGTTCCAGACTACTATTGACAATATTGCCACTCCCAAGGGCAAATCGTTTGTTCCTGAAAAGGTCATGCTTCATACCCGTGATAAGGCTATGGTTATCCAGGATCCTGATAATTTAAATTCGCTTTACAGAATGGATATTGAGTACGGCAAAATTGTCGACGAATGGGAGGTCAGCGACACGCACAAGGTCAGAGCTTTTGCTCCTGTCCAGAAGTATGCACAGACTACTGACGAACAGTCACTTCTTGCCACCTCCGACAATGCAGTATTTAAAATTGATCCTAGACTGTCTGGCACTAAGATGGTTGAATCAAACATGAAGTCCTACGCCACCAAGGTTGGGTTTAGCGCTTTGGCGTCTACCGAAAAGGGATATATTGCAGTTGCTTCTCAAAAGGGTGAGATTAGACTGTATGACCGTCTGGGTATTAATGCAAAGACTCAACTTCCTGCTATGGGCGATCCTATTACTGGCATCGACGTGTCTTCAGATGGTAAGTGGATTCTTGCAACCTGTAAGACTTATATACTGCTGATAGACGCCACCATTAAGGAGGGCAAGAATGAAGGCCAGATTGGCTTTCTCAAGAGCTTTGGTAAGGACTCGAAACCTCGTCCCAAGAGACTACAGATTTCTCCGGAGCATTTGGCTCACATACAATCTGAGACCAAGAAACCACTCAGCTTTACAAAGGCTCATTTCAATGCTGGTATTGACAGTCGTGAACAGACGATTGTGACAAGTAGCGGCCCATACGTTATCACCTGGAGTTTGAGAAAGATCTTGCGCGGTGATAAGTCACCGTACCTGATTAAACGGTACTCAGACAATGTTGCTGCAGACAATTTCAAGTTTGGATCGGATAGAAAAGTTATCATCGCGCTGGACGACGATGTTGGAATGGATGACAGACGCACTTTTAGGGCACCCACCCGCGAGTCTCTTTTGACACCAAGCAAGCGGATCCAGCCGTTATCCAGAAACAGTATCGTAAAGACTCTATGATAAATTGATACGCGTATAAGATGCTAGGGCATTTTTCGTGTTTGGAGGAGAGAGGGCTTTTTTTTTTCTTTTTTTTTGTGTTTGGAAAACTTTTATGTAGTTGTAATGTAATAAATATGCTTTTGACGATGCTGATATGTATATACATGGTAAAGATGGGGTTGTGAAGATGAACAAGTTCTAATAGACAAACATCGTGAAAATGGGCGATAGTAGTAATGGATCATAGAGGGTGGGGTGGGGATTTATTTGCTTCGGAACTGGTTTTTGAACTCTTCCAGCCACAGTTTGCGAAACACTCGGAGTTTGTTCAATCGTATGGTCATAGAACCTAGAGACAGGACATAAGCATTAGTAAACAGACCCAAGACGAGAAAGTAAAAACAAAAAGAAAAAAAAGAGAAAGAAAATCACTGCGATACATACTGTGTGGAGTCTGGGGATCTGGTGGAGGGATGGGCTCGCCTTTCAGACGCGCATTTGTGTATCTGACAAATCTGTGAAATGAGTGGTTTGCCAATAGCTAAAAAGATTTGGGATGTAAGCCAAAAAATGCCCATAAAAAAAAAAAACGTCTATTGCCGCTACAAAACTGGGATCAAGGTGTAACAGCAGCTAAAGAAAACACCATACCTTTTTAACGAGATACTCGTGAAGACTCTGTTGCCACATTTTTCGTATATTTCTGTAATCAAGAGTATGTTTAGATGACTCCGTTATGGAGGAGAAAGAGAAGGGACAAAAAAAAGAAAAAAAAAAAAAAAAAACCCCGAGAAAAACCAAGTCCCAGAAACTGAGTAATAAGGGACCTACGAAAAAAACAGTGTTTGAATTTTTTGGTCAAAAAAATCACAATTTCTTCTATGACTTAGGGGTCTAATCAACTGGAAACCAAGCACTACCAGGCGCTACCAACCGTTTTTGTCTGGAAGCAATAGAGATAATACATACCATGATCTATCCAGCTAGATAAAACAACAAGTAAAATGAAAAATAAATAAATAAATAGAAAAAGTTCCTGATTAATATTTGGCAATTAAAACAAATATACAAAATTAAAAATCTCATTAATGCCACTTTTCTTTTTTGTAACAACAATTTTATAAAGCCGATGGCGGCGCGTCATCATCTAACGCTACTTCACCAGTTTTTCGAGAAAACCAGTTTCTCTGACTGATTCAATCCATGTATCCATCATTATATGCGTGTGTGGGTAGCGATTTATGTGTGTGTGTGTGTGTGTGTGTATATATATATGGGTGGGATGTCATGTGTGTGGTTTCACAGTATTTATTTCAGTCGGAGGTCCTCAGTATTTCTAGTGATGAGATGGAAAATGGTGATCAACACCATAGAGGCAATGCCAAAACTGATGGCAATCGTGTTTAATTGAGTATCAGTGATCATGACAAGTGTTTCTGATGGTGATTTCAATACAGCTGATGGGAAAGAAAAAAGTAAAAAGCGTGGTGATGAACGTGTTCAAACCAAAAGAAGGGGAAGCGAAGGAAGAAACGACGCTGTGAAAACAAACAAAAAAAAAAAAAAAGACATGGAGGCAACAGCATTTGAGTAAAGTGTTTTCTTTTCTTGGTATTCATAATCACGTGACACTACAGTTACCAAAGTATTTGGATCGTTCCGAATCAGGGCCTGATTTCATTCGGTTCTTTATTTTTATTTTCATTTTTATTTTCATTTTTATTTCTTCTTCTTCTTTTATTTTTCATATCGATTACTATTGACAGTATCTTCCCCCAGTTGGAACTACACTATTACAGTTAGAACCATCTCATAGCCCTGGATTATCCAAGCAAATAGCTGTAGTAGATTATGGTGGATTTCTCATCCAAATCAACTATGTTAGATGGGATTAAACGAATTATCAAAAAGGACAAAAGCAATATCAAATCAAAACTTTCGCTAAGAAAATCAAAGTCGACTTTAGGAATGAATAACACTACCGTTAAGCAACAGCAGTTGCCTCAGTTTCTCGAGGAAACATCGCGTAAGTAATCTCACCAAATATATATGTTGGAGTCCTCACATTCCTGCATCTACTAACTGTGCATCTTGTAGTTTGCAGTCAAAAGTTCCATAACCTGCATGATATCGAAACCCAGCGCATCCAGTCACTTTTTCAGGATCCGTCCAATAGTGACCCCTCATCCAAGGGCCAATGGAGCATCAAAGATGCTCTTGACCCCAAAAACTCAAACAGAAATCGGTACACCAATATTCTACCCTTTGACCACAACCGCGTAAGAATCACCACAGCCAAATCCAGAGCTGGTAACTCTGGTGAGGAGCCAAACGACTACATTAACGCCTCTCTTATTTCGCTTGATTTGGGCAAGGACCAAAGCATAGGCGCCAAGGAGTACATTGCAACCCAGGGCCCCACCCGGCGGACGATCGGCCACTTTTGGCAAATGCTCTATTCAGTCACTGAGAATGTTTACTGCGCAGATTCTGCGGTTATTCTTATGCTCACACCTGTATTTGAGCGCGGCCGTGAGGCTTGTGCACCTTACTGGCCCCGCAAGGTCGGAGAAGAGCTCGAAGTGCCCAACGACGACTCTTTTGACAAGCTTCTCCAGGTGACCTGTGTTTCTGTCGAGCAGGTTGTGCCCAAGCTTGGTGATCACTCGCAGTACCCGCACGTCAAAACAGTGCTAAAGCTGAAATCGCCCGAGGACAATATTGAAAAAACAATTTATCACATTCATGTTGATACTTGGGTAGACTTTGACCGGCCCACCGCTGATGGCGAGATATTTAGCTTGGTGCGCCTGGTAGAGTCGCTTCAACGCAAGGCCGCTCCGTCCAAGACCGCTGTGGCATCGAAGGAAATGCCACTGGTGGTTCACTGCTCCGCAGGCGTGGGCAGAACTGGAACCTATCTTGCGCTTGACTACATGTTGACGCGATCCAAGCTACTTTTGCCAGGCGACAAGAAGCATGGTACGACACAGCAGATAAACCATCAGAATCAAATCAACTCGCGTGATGTAACCACAGACCCTATTTACGAGCTTGTGTTGAGCATGCGCGAGCAGCGGATGGAGATGGTTCAGCGAATCAGTCAGTATAGGTATATTTACGAAAACGTCAAAGAGGAGTACTTGTCGGGCGGTAGCTCTAGATAGCGGAGTAATGATTTACAATTGTATAGCAAGGAGGGGGTTTAATGCATATATACTATTTTTTTTAACACCATTATACTTGAATTACTTTTATTACCCTTTATATCTTTGTATGTTCTATTTTCATCATAAATCATATATTCGAACTCCAAAAGAACGGAATTTGGTTAACCGGAACACATTTCGCAGGCCTCGGGGTTGGCAATTGAGCAAGCAATGACCTTTTCATTGTAAATATCAATCTCTGACTGCTCCTTCTCCTTGCTAGTCGAGACATCATCAGCCTCACCATTTTCAGCAGTAGCAACCGGGAGGACAGGGGTGCTGACGCCAGGGGTAGAGGGAGCTGAGACCGAGGGAGAAACGGTGGAAGAGTTACCAGCTCTACTGACATGCGCACGGTACGTATGACGAGTGAGCTCTTTTGCCTTGGTGCTATCAACCGTCTTGAGCGACTCCTGGTCAACGGTAAACTGGATGGGGGCTGACGCGGCCATGGTTCTCAAATAGTACATACCGGTTTTAAGACCCTTCTTCCAACCGTAAAAATGCATACTTGTTAGCTTTCCCATGGTGGGGGATTGGATGTAAATGTTGAGACTTTGACTCTGATCAATAAAAGCAGCACGATCAGCGGCTAAATCAATAATAGTTTTCTGTGAAAGCTCCCACACCGTTTTGTACAGGGCCTTGATCTCGGCAGGAATGTTAGGAATATTTTGAATGGAACCATTATCAGAAATGATGCGATTCTTCATGGTTTCATTCCAAAGTCCCATATCAACTAGATCTCGCAGCAACCACTGATTGACAATCTGGAATTCACCCGCAAGAACACGGCGAGAGTAAATGTTGGAGGTGTAAGGCTCAAAACACTCGTTGAAACCCAAAATCTGCGAAGTAGAAGCAGTAGGCATAGGGGCAACAAGGAGAGAGTTTCTTAGACCATGAATCTTCATGTTTTTCTTAATCTCATCCCAATCCCAGAGATCAGAAGGAGTGACCTTCCAAAGATCAAACTGTAGAAGACCTTCAGAGGCAGGGGAGCCTTCATAAGTCTCATAGGGACCAAATTCTTTCGCGAGCTCAATGGAAGCCTCAACCGCACCGTGGTAAATTGTCTCAAAGATCTGAATGTTAAGCTCCTTAGCCTCGGGGGAATCAAAAGGTAAGCGAAGAGACATGAAAGCATCAGCCAAACCCTGAACACCAAGAGCAATGGGACGGTGTCTAAAGTTAGAGTATTCAGCCTCCTTGACAGGGTAGTAGTTTCTGTCAATGATATTGTTGAGATTTCTAACAATGATCTTGGTAACGTCGTGGAGTTTCTTGAAATCAAACCAAGACCCAGAATCATCCTTTTGGATATAGGTGGGAAGTGCCAATGAGGCAAGGTTGCAGACAGCAACTTCATCAGGAGAAGAGTACTCAACAATTTCGCAACAAAGATTAGATGATTTGATGGTACCCAGGTTTTTCTGATTACTCTTTCTATTACAAGCATCCTTGTAAAGCATAAAAGGATTACCTGTTTCAGTCTGGGCTTCCAAAATGGCGTACCAGAGCTTCTGGGCTTTGATGGTTCTTCTGCCACGGCCCTCCTTTTCATACTTCTCATAAAGGGCCTCAAACTCGTCACCATAAACATCATCAAGACCAGGACATTCGTTGGGGCACATCAGAGTCCAGTCCTGATTGGCCTCAACACGCTTCATGAATAAATCGGGAATCCACAAAGCGTAAAACAAGTCACGCGCTCTGACTTCCTCTTTACCGTGGTTCTTGCGCAGATCAAGGAACTCAAATACATCGTCGTGCCAAGGCTCAAGATACATAGCGAATGCACCAGGGCGCTTGTTACCACCCTGATCAACATATCTAGCAGTGTTATTAAAGACTCTGAGCATGGGAACTAGACCGTTGGAGGTACCATTAGTACCAGCAATGTAAGAGCCAGTGGCTCTGATGTTGTGAACACTCAAACCGATGCCACCAGCCTCCTTGGAAATAAGAGCACAGGTTTTAAGAGTATCGTAAATACCATCTATCGAATCATCCTTCATGTTGATCAAAAAGCACGACGACATCTGGGGCTTAGGAGTACCCGCATTGTAAAGAGTGGGGGAAGCGTGCGTAAAGTACTTCAAAGACATGTAGTTGTAAGTCTCAATGACCCTGGGGATATCTCTACCATGAATTCCAACGGAAACACGCATGATAAGATGTTGGGGACGCTCAGCGACCTTGCCATTAAGACGCAATAAGTAAGATCTTTCAAGGGTCTTGAAGCCAAAATAGTTGTAGTTGAAGTCACGTTCGTAGACAATCGCCGAATCAAGTTCCTCAGCGTGTTCTTGGATGATCTCATAAATATCATCAGCAATTAAGGGAGAGAGCTTCCTGTTTCTAGGATTGACATAATTATACATGTCCTTAATAACCTGGGAAAACACCTTTTTAGTCTGCTTGTGCAAGTTGGAAACGGCAATACGCGCTGCAAGAATAGCATAATCTGGATGAAGCGTAGTCATGTATGCAGCCGTTTCAGCAGCTAGGTTGTCAAGCTCACTAGTCGTGACACCCTCATACACGCCGGTAATGACGCGTTGGGTAATCTTGACAGCATCAACATGCTTAGGATCAAGTCCATAACATAGCCTGGAAACTCTGGCCGTGATTTTATCAAATCTGACCTTTTCCTTGCGACCGTCTCTTTTGTAGACAAACATAATTATGTATAATAGGGAAGTAAAGAGGGAACAAAAAAGTTCAAATTCTTGAGTAAAATGTCAGCACAAAGATAGTCAGACAGGTAAAGAAGAAAAAGAAGAAAAAAGAGGAAAAGTTGTTAAAAAAAAAAAAAAAAAAAAAAAAAAAAAAAAAACCGAGCGTGTTTTATAAAATCTGCTTTTGGCTTTATAATAGAAAATTTTTTGACATCTCACGTCAAATTCCAAGAACAATTTCCAATTCGGGATTTAATTGCCACGCGACTAGGGCGCGTTTATCTATATTGGGAAGCATTTCAAAATATTTGTAATAGAAATTAACTTTCTATAATTCCACCACTGAAATACCCACTTTATGAATTTTCTATTCTCAATAGTCAATTATATTCACAGGATACTTATTACAACAGAATAATATTGTATTGAATTACCGAGGGCAGTAAGTTGTCCACAGAAAACGTTAAAGTGCTGGGTCTGTTGTTCATGAGTTCACAGATTGACGCGTGTGGTGTCTGTTTTATTCTTAAATAGGCGATACTGAGTATAATATCACGTGAATAAGTCATTACCCTGCCTGTTGGAGACACGAAAAAACAGAATCATCCTAACTAGCACCAGGAACTTGCCCATCTGGGCCCATAAATCATGATCTTCTACTACTCGGCATTGCAATCTTTCCAGGCTAAACGCCCTTGCTTTTGAATTTTCACTTAACTACGGTCTCATTTGTTTTGGTTTTGTATCTTTTAACACTCAATTACTTGTTTGGACTATTGAAAGCCATCTTTTCCACCACCCATCGAGTTCTGTGCTAATACAGTATCATACTTCGCTTCATCCCAACGCATCATTGACTGTTCACAGAAATAATGGCTGGTTCATCTAACCCAGCGAATTCCAAGAAACAACCACCAGTACTGTCTGAAGGAGAGATATCAATTGATGATGATTTGGAAGAGAATTTTGTTAGTTCTCCTTCCTTCGACAGTGAACCAGAGGATCTACTTTCACCTCAACAGTCGCAGGCCATGAATCGTGATACAGGACTTTCAGTCGCGAGCGAGATCAGTAGTACCTATTCGTCTGGCATTGTTTCGCAACAGAGTAATATTATCAGTACCATTTCTTCTATTTTACCCATACCAGCCGACTCGACACTTGCAAATAATTCTTCTAGCAATAAACGGAGTTCACTTCCTCATTCTAATCCGCCTATGTCTAAGACTGGACCTTCTACTAATTTATCAAGAAGTAATAAGCGGGATCAGGTTCCAGGTACCTCAGATCGCTCATCTCATTTTCTTGCAACTACCGTGGAAACTACTGTGCAAAACATTGTCTCTACAACGTCTGATTCTTTAGTACTGCCAAACGCTATTACTACACAGGAAGTTGAACGTATGGTACAAGCCAGCATTTATGGAAATTCCTCCTCTATACTACCATCTTTAATTCCAATTGGGAGGGCCCATGATGTTTCACCAAATGAACAAGTCCAAAAACAACACCAACTTAAAACGTCCAATAAAGATGTTGCTCCCTTACCTTTAATTGCAAAAGCGATAGGTAAATCCCACAAACCCTTGATATTTCAAAAGGAATTGTTTATTCCCCAAGATGATGAAGCATACAAAAATGTGGCCGAGGTCTATCACAAAAGATCAGGGTTTCATGTCACGAAAAAGCCAACTATTGAAGGCTTTAATTTAATTTCCGACAAGTTAAAAACCAGGTTACCGCAACATCAAGTCTATAAAGCTTTCAGGTAAGTACTTTGTTTGAGTTTTTTTTCTTTCGATCTGCCACTGACTGTTTTATATTTTATTCTTCTTTGCTTAGATTTCATCATGTCGACTTACTATACGACTCCTTGGGGGCAAAATCTCAGCCTGTTATCGAAGACTATTTGATTTACAATCCTGGATCTGATTTAGGATCTGTGGAGCATGTTAAAATTAATGATGTGGTAGTTGAGCTTCAACCAAGTACTCATTCAACTAAGAAAACAAAAATGTCATTCCCGCAAGAATCTGCTATTCTTAATAACGAGAGAGTGATATTGTCGGAGAGTAATAAAGAACAACCTTTGCCTAAGTTAGGTTTAAAGATGTCGGTCTCGTCTAAGCTAAACAAGGTGTCTCCACCTGACAACCAGAGTATTTCATCAAGAACTAAAGGCGATATTCGACAAGCACAAAAGAAAACCAATTTAAATTCCAAGAAGTCTGGAAAACCTCTCATTAATACCGACAACAATACCAACACAGGCCAGCTATCTGCTTTGGAAGACTCTTCTACTAATGCTCAACTCACTGATGCTCAAGATCGGTCCGGCTCTCAGGTTAACATAGAAGCGCCAGTTTTAACTAAAGATCCTAAGCTTGCAACAACTCAATCTCAGCACACGCCTAATATTAAAGCAAATTCCACAACCATACCGTCTTCACTGAACTCTGGACAGGTGGGAGAATTATATGGGCATGACCAGGTCACATTGCGTAAAAATTCGGTTTTCAAAACCTCCAGAAGCCATGAAGAAGACGGAAATAATATATTCACGAAAAATCAGGCTGGTGAAGAGCCTTTGTTAAATTCTACCAAGGAGACGCCCAAGGTCACCAGTAGGATTGACTCTGATCATGAAGCAGACAACTTAGAAGATATCAACATGACGCAAAATGATAATGATGAGAGCAGCCTTTTTGTTCATTCAGCTATTTCTTCCAGCTCTAAGCCAGATGCTACCATAAGCCCGGAATCTGTTGCTAATAATGATACTGGTTCAAAATCACGGGCTGCAATGTACTCTACATCCCCTACCCCTTCCAGGAGTTTTCAGGCTACTGCTTTACAACAATCCTCAGAAAGTGAATCCGATGATGCTTTTGCGACAGCACCCAACAGTCCAAATCCATACCAAAGCCCTATCAAATTTTCACATAATAGCAATAATCAGACACGAAACACGAATCGTTTCCTTGATTATACCGAGCCAAAATTCCCACCAGTTTTGGGTTCAAATATTTTAGCAGACTCCACAAAATCGGTTTCAGGCATTGATGCTCCTGTTTCATCTGGAATATCGGGTGCTTCCCAGAAGAGCAATTCTTCGGACAAGTCTATTCAGTCCACACAGAATAATTCTAGTCAAGAAATTGGATTCGAAAAGACGACCTCTAAAGAGACCGGACCACAAGACAATAATGGCGACGATAGTTCCAGTCTGGCTGAATCAACAGAAGCCTTGAATTCAAGACAGGCATCAACAAGAGACCAGCCATCACAGACTCAATCTCAACAAAACACCTCAAAGTCCGGTGAAGATTCTTTTAGCGGTAATACTTCCTCTTTAGAAACTCGAAACTCAGCAAGGATTTCAACCCAACTCAAACGTAAGGCTAAAGAACTAGAAAAGCAACCTCCCCAACCGTTTTCAAATACTTCTAAACGCATAGAAGATCTGCAAAGAAATTCAAAAGCAATTTCCATATCGCAGCTCAGGTCCCAAAAGCCCACAAAAACTATTGAAAATACCATAGCTTTATTGGAACGCACATCCAAAAGTACAACCATGGCGGAACATCCTTATACATTGAAAGAAGATCTCACTATTATTAAAGCCACTTCTGATTCACGGTATACTAATGGTGCTATTAAAATCGCTTACTTCAAATTGCTTGCTCAAATTACTTTTGGAAACAAACGGACTGGAGAAGCTCTTCGCACAAGATACAGAAGGACTCTGGCTAAGTCCAAGGATAAATTTATCAAGCTATGCAAGTCTCAGAGAGTCGAGCCATACCTTCTTGACGAATTTTTCTCTGAGTATGACAACTATGTAAAAGAGATGGCCATTCAAAACCAGACAAAGGAGTATATACCAGCTACGCCTATTAAAGGCCATACTAATGGTGGAGTTAGAAAAGGAAATTTTGTTCCGAAAGAAGATGTCGCTTTGTTGAAATTTGTTTTGGAGCATAGTCATGAAAGTGTGGGTGGCAGAGATTTATATAAAAAGTTTGCTGTGACCCATCCATGGCGAAGCTTCGAGTCATGGCGAAACCGTTATTTGCGACATTTGCAACCTCACCTTAAGAACTTCCCATTTAGGGACCACTGGTCTAGTATTCCTACTCACATCCTAAATGTTCTCCAAAGCGATGATCCTAGTGACGAAAGTGATTCAACTCCTCCTCAAAGAAAACAGAGAAGGAAAATGAACACTCGATCGGCAGGAAGCAGTATTTCACAAAGGTCTAGATCAGCTAGCATAGTGGGAGGTCTTTCTCAAGATTCAATGTTTCAGGATAGTCGTCCTCCCAGTCTCGACGTGGAGCCATATATTGATATTGAAGATTCAGACTCGGAATCACAAATTGAAGCTGATGATTCTGATGTTGAGGTTGTTAAAGTTGAGAGTGATTGAATAACTTTTTAGATTAGAATTTTATTCAGCAAGACCAATTCGCAAAAAAGAAAAGCCTAATATTTGGCTAAAGTAACGTATTTTTCAGACAGGGTTCTGTTTGGAGAAAGTAATGAGCCGTAGTTAGGAAGATAATAGTAACACATAAATAAAGATTAATAAGATTACAAAAAAAAAAGTAATTAAGAACGAGGGAGCTGTAACTACGACTCAATGAGATCGTTCTCATTAGCGCGCTTGATCATAGCCTCGGTGTGTTCCCAAAGCTTATCCTGGTTCTCTTTCAAAGCAAACTGAGTATACGGCGGCTGGTCAGTCTGGACTGATTGCAGGTTCATGCCAAGCAAGTGACCACCAGTGGCAAATTCAGGACCCGTAAGAGCCACATAAATCTGATATTGAGCACAAACCTCGGGAGATCTAGCAAAAAGATAAGCCGCGCCGTTTACAATGTATCTCTGCCAGAAAGAAAGGTCTCTATACGCCTGAGTGCTCACAAAACCGGGGAAGGTGTGAGAGAACGAGATATTAGAATACTTTCTGGCAAATCTAAGAACAGCAATCGAATTATAGCTACCTGCTATAAAGTTGGAATGGAGAAAGGTATAATTCTTCTTGAGTTCAAGATCATCAAAGTCCACTAATCTTTCATTACCGGCACCCAGGACAGAAAGAACTCTAGCAGGGCCGCCCTCATCAGCGGCCTTTTGAAGCAAGGGGATCAGCATATCAACAATTGTCCAACGACCATAGTACAAAAGTGCGAACTTCTCGTCCAGGCCTTCAGAGGTCTCAGTTCTAGGTTGATTAATCAGTAGACCCTGCGTCAAGGACAAAACATTGACCTTATCCTCTTTGTTTCTGATGATATTGGCCACACGCTCGGCCTGCTCAATATATTTAAGATCGTATTTCAGGAAGTGAGCAATGGCATTGGAGTTCAGTTCTTTAATCTTGTCCAAGACTCTGGCGCCATTTGTTTCATTTCTTCCCACAATGTAGATGGTAGGATTGGGTGTGTGTTTGGCAAATTCGTATGCAGTATTCTCACCAATACCACTGGTGCCGCCAACAAAAACGCCAACAGGATTCTTCGGAGCATTTTTGTTGAAAGAGGAATTGATTTTCTGGATAGTAGAGTAGGGAATAGACATTAGGGGAAAAAAAACAAAAACGAATTGAATCAGTAAGTAAAATGAGTTAATAGAGATAGAAAGGAAGAGTGACAAAAAAAAATAAAATATGAAAGATAAATGTTTGCCAAAAGAGCAAACAAAAAACTTATTATCACATCAGGTATTTCTAAAGAAAGTCTGGAGGAGAGTATTAGCCCTCATTGGTTCTAGTCCTTTATGCCAGTGAATCTAAACCAGTGATAGTCTCTTTTGAAACGCCGCACCAGGCTTGCACTTTTGGAGATGCCATGATACAACATCTGCATGGATGAACAGGTGCTTTGTATGACGACTCTGTACTGCCTACCAATGGTGTCCAAGATTTTTATTTTTATTTTATTTTTATTTTGTTTATATTAACTGTTAAGCCACTCTATATGTACAAGGGTGAGGGTGGGATGACTTTTGTCTACAATGCATCAGATGCCATTTAAGGTCAACTGCTCGAATTACAGTTGAACCTTTTCTCCAGAAAAGCATTTTAAGAACAAAACGTTGTTCTGAGCTCTCAGTTGTATCCACAGCAGCCGTAAACTTCTTAGGGCCATCATGCTGCTCAGTTGCATTCAATGTTTAGCTACAGAGAACGATTCCGAAAGTTTTTGGTCAGTAACAGCTACAAGAAATCAAGGGAATTAGGTTTGAAACCTTACCCCACATACATACACATCAGCTCTAGAGGGATTTCTTTAAGGCGGATTTTAGTTTGACCAAGAACTTTTGTTACTGTCCTCTGTGTACCATTTTCTTTTGTTTACAACTACAATCACGCGTCATTGTAGGTGCAGGCTAAATTAAATTTTCAACTTCTGAGAAGTATACCTTCTTGTTATTCTTTGTATATTCTGCCCACGCTATGGATACCCAAAAAGCTGCAAAAACCTTGACGGCTGGGAGGGAGTGAAAACAATATTTAATTCCCTCCGCTAGAACTTCTATTTATAATACTGTTATGGGAGAAAAACTAAGGTCAAAACCGCGACTATTTTTGGAATTCATGAGCTCACAGTTGGCAGAATTATAACTCGCTATTCTGAGACTCACACTTTCAATAACTGCTCAAAGCCAGGTCACCCTAAAGCCCTTAGTGACCGTGATGGGCGTGATATACTCAGGGAGATAAAGCGACACCCTAAAATCACGATCGCCGAGCTTGTCGATTACGAGCGACTGGATGCCTCGAAGAGTACTATACAACGATTTTTGCTGGCCAAGAACTACGGTAAATGACGGGTCTTACATAGAATACTACTTATGGAAGAGCGGGCCCGGCAGCGGCTGGTATTCGCACATTTATGGAGAGATCGGGGCGGTCTATCGGGGGCCCTATTTTCGAGTGAATCCTCAGTACAGAACAATAGGTGTTCCAGTCGCACATGGGTCTTTCAGATGCCTAATGAGAAGTTTTTGATAGATTCTGTAGAGATTAAAAGCAAATCAACGGCTGTTAGTGTGATGTTGTGGGCCGGTATCAGCTACGAGTTCAAAACAGATCTCCACATCTTCAATGAGGACGAACCTGTAAGAATCAGCTCTCAGGATTATCAGGACTGCTTGGAGGATCATATACTACCTATCTCTGAGCCAGATATGCTTTTCCAGCAGGACAAACCCCCAATTCACATCTTCCACAGCCCCAAAGATTTTCTGAAAAAATGGAATTTGGGCACTAGTGTGGCCTCCCTACTCTCCTGATATCAGCGCTATTTAAAATTTCTAGACAGCCCTAAAGCAAAAATTAGAAACTAATCATCCAGAATTACATTTAATGACCAACAACCAGGTCAATAGTACTGATATTTGCCAGTTTTTGAGCGAAGCATGAGAAGAGATAGATCAATATTATACTAGAGAGAGAATTGACTCTCCACCCAGGAGGTCTGATGCAGTGATTGAGACAGAAGGTTGGTATACTGGTTATTAATCTATAATATCTTTTGCCTAGATAGATAGATAGATAGATAGATAGATAGATAGATAGATAATCAGTTCATTGTCCTTACATCAAATAGTTACATAAAAATTACAAAACAAAACGATATACAAAGAAAACATGAAATTTCAAAAACAGTTGTCTCTATGAGACTGGCAAAGTAGCGGTGTCAGCGCGCGCAATGAGTTCAGACGTTCGATGGCGCCGAATTTTCCATGAAAGTATCCATGTGCTAGATAGATAGATAATCAGTTTATTGTCCTTACATCAAATAGTTACATACAAAATTACAAAACAGAATGACATACAAAGAAGACATGAAATTTCAAAAACAGTTGTCTCTATGAGACTGGCAAAGTAGCGGTGTCAGCGCGCGCAATGAGTTCAGACGTTCGATGGCGCCGAATTCTCCATGAAAGTATCCATGTGCTAAGGGAAACCTGAGATACATAACACCCAGTAGCTCAATACCAGAGATTGACACCCAGTAAAACCTTAACAAGCTGCTTAATCAAGCGAACCATCAGCAAAGAAGTTGCGGTAATGAATCTAAGAACTTGACTACCGC